>JZKD02S1592566.1:650214-669583 GCA_000966675.3 Picea glauca
TTCTACCACTAGCATAGTTTAGACTTTAACCTTAAATTTTCGTACAGGGCAACAATTAATTAGGGAAATTGTTTTAAAATTTCTTAACACATTATTCATCCTAAGGCTATCTAGGTTCATTCCTCTATCATTAACAACGTGATGTGCCCTTCAGGATGCACTAGGTGCTCCAAGGGTGCCACTCACCTCATATGTTCCCTTCCGCAAAGTGCCCTTCAGGACTCACTACGTGCTCCAAGGGTGCCACTCACCTTAATATGTTTCCTTTGCATGATGTGCCCTTCAGGACACACTACGTGCTCCAAGGGTGCCACTCGCGTCTTGACTGATTTGGTAGACACCAATAACCCTTGGAGTCAACACTCTGTTAGGTGAACTTGTGGGAGACTAAGAGATTCTAAGGAATAAGGCCCCGGCCTTATTGTGCATCCATTAGAATCATCGTGAGAGACTGTCGCAGTCTTTCCTCATGGCATTGTGGGTCCTCTTGAACTAGGTAATCGTTACCCTACAGTTCGAGCCGCGACGGGAATGCTAGTAGGTTAAGGCAGGGCTCCTGTCCATACCTCTGCCTCAACATCTATGGTAGTCGTGTGTGACCCCTTTAATCCATATGTGAGTCTGGTCGGCAAGCTATTGTCAGCCTGCATCATCAACAAATCATGTCAGAACATATCCATATCATATCATCAGTGAGATGCATTAAAATCAGAGTAAATAAATCAAACCCCAATGGCACACTCCCTGAATTGATCCAGAGTCCAAGGGGTTCTGTCAATGCCTCTGCATCCTCGAGGTCCAAAATCCGACACACTCAGTAAAACCGAGTCAATAACATCTGTGTATGTCAACGTAGTAAAACAACATGTCATCAACCCATAATGCCTCATAATCAAAATCAAGTGTTTTAATAGCATAATAATCTGGATCACTTGCGAGCAAGTGTCCTCAAAGAATAAGTTTTCTCAGTGTGCCAGAGCGGGATGTTACATGAATCAATAAGACAACAAGAAATGAGAATGTTCAAGGAATGTTCATTTTCTGAGTTTAGGTTTCGAAGGTAAAATCTATGTGTATTGTGTGTTTTCTTTGCGATTTACTTTATTGATTATATCTTTCTTCCTATCTTGTACTAGGTTTATCGTGGAAGTGTGTATAATTTCCTAACATGTGGCATCAAATTTTGTTTTAAAAACCTTGAATATGAGCTAAACCCTAGGTTCAGTAAGAGTCATAAGTTAGAAATCTTTAAAGAATTGTGTTAAAGAATGGAGCGAAACTCAAGAATAGAGATTGAAAAATTTAATGGCCATAATTTTGATTTTTGGAAGATTAAAATTGAATATCTCCTTGTAGATCGAGAAAAATGGACATCAATCTATCTAGGTACCATGTTGACAGGTACGTCAACGAAAGAATGGGAGAAACTAGAGAGAAGAGAAAGTATTACAATTCAAATTTATCTTGCAGATTCGATATTGCTGAATGTATCACATGAAGATTATCCAAGAAATTGTACAACAAGTTGGGGAGCTTGTACCAGTAAAAATCTCTGCTAAATAAGTTGTATCTCATAAAGAAATTGTATCTTCTAAGTATGATTGATGATAGTTCAGTGACTCATCATTTAAATGTGTTTAATACCATTGGGAAAAATCATGAAGTTGGGTAACACTTTTGTGAGAATTGGGTTTCCAAAATTCCTATTGACATTGTTTCGACTGAAGTAATAATTCTTTTGGTCGAAAGCCACATCTTTTTTCCTGAAATATTTTTCGGTCAAACCATTGTACATCAAATCAAACGGTACTCGGATGATAGCCTCGACTATCGTGTACCATCTTAACTGGACGATTTTTTTTTCGGTAAATATTTTCAGTCGAAAGAATCTTTCGACCGAAAATATATTTCGGTCAAAAGAATATTTCGACCGAAAAAATCTTTCGGATGAAAGAATATTTCGACCAAAAAATCTTTTGGACGAAAGAATATTTTGACCGAAAAATCGTTTATATATTACCCGCACATTGCTCACCTAATAATTTTCCTGAAATTTAGATGTTGATTGTTTATAGTTTTGGATGTTAGGTGTGGACAAACGTTGGTGCTGGAGGACATAGATGTGGGAGGATGTTGGTGCTAGAGGATGTAGCTGCGAGCAGACGTTGGTGGTTGGTGCTGGATTTTTTAAATGTGGGAGGTTGTTGTTGGCATTTGTAGCTACGGGCGATTGTTACTTTTCGAGGTAATTGTTTTAGTTTGTTTTACATTTTTTTTAGTGTTAGTTTGTTTTACAATTTTAGAAGGTTTAGAGGGCCTAATACAGCCCTCTCAAGCTTAGGAGGAGGCTAGAAAGGTCGAATATGGCCCTATTCATGTACAGGGACAAGCCCAAATTCGGGCATGTACCTGTACATGGACAAGGTCGTATTCGACTTAGTAAACCTCTCTAAGTTCATTGGTTCATTGCCAATGTTGAATACAAAATTCCCAAATCAATTTAGGCTTCACAATTGATTAATGTAGAAAACAATGTTTGTTCATTTGAATACTTATACATTCAGTTTGGAAATCCTAAGGTTAGTTATGCATTATAATGGCGTCTTTAAGCATAACTGTACATTAAATTTATTTCTAACTGTATAAATTCAACATTAAATTTGTACATTAAATTTATTTCTAACTCTATAAATGCAAGATTAAATTTATGTCTAGGTACTTTGTTTATCTTGTTTTATAGTTTTTTGTAGTTTTAGTTTGTTTTACAGTTTTAGAAGGTTGACAGGGTCGAATACGGCTTTGTCCATGTACAGGGATAGGCCCGAATTCAAGCATGTTTTTGGACATGGACATGGTTGTATTCGGCCCTGTCAAGCTTATGAGGAGGTTGATAGGGCTGAATACGGCCCATCTATGTACAAGGACAAAAATAAATTTTGGGCCTATAATTGTACATGGATAGGGTCGTATTCGGCCATGTCAACCTCCTTTCTAAGTTCATGCGTTCATTGCCAATGTTGAATACAAAATTCCCAAATCCATTTAGGCTTCACAATTAATTAATGTAGCAAATTATCTCTATTCAATTGAATACTTATCCATTTAGTTTGGAAATCCCTAATTTTAGTTATGAATTATAATAGTCTCTTTAAGCATAAAAGTACATTAAATTTATTTCTAAGTGTATAATTTCAACATTAAATTTATGTCTAGGTAATTTCTTTAGTTTATTTTACAATTCTTTTTAGTTTTATTTTGTTTTACAATTTTATAAGGTTAACAGTTGACAGGGTCGAATACGACCTTGTCCATGTATAGGGACATGCCTGAATTCGGTCCTATACCTATACAACTATACCTATACATGGACAAGACCGTATTCGGCCATGTCAACCTCTTTTCTAAGTTTGTGGTTTCATTGCCAATGTTGAATACAAAATTCCCAAATCCATTTAGGCTTCGCAATTAATTAATGTGGAAAATTGTCCCTGTTCAATTGAATACTTATACATTCAGTTTGGAAATCCTAAGGTTAGTTATGGATTATAATGGTCTCTTTAAGCATAATTGTAAATTAATTTTATTTCTAACTGTATAAATTCTATATTAAATGTGTACATTAATTTTTTTCTAACTGTATAAATTCAACATTAAATTTATTTTGTATTACTCACTAAAAAAATGACAAAATTATCAAGAAACCCATTCTCTAAAAGGAGGGCACACATTTTTTGTGAGTATTATAGGCTAAGGAAACGAGAAAATTGTAGGAGTTATAGACATAGAGAATTTGAGACTATATTTAATATAAGTAGAAAACATACTCATTCTCCTTTAAATAAGTTCCAAACAAGGTATGAAACATTGTATATTTAGGAGAATGATCTTGCTCGTTTAAATAAATTCCAAACAAAGTAGGAAAAAGTGAAGATTTAGGAGAATGCTCATACTCCTTTAAATAAGTTCCAAAAAAGGTAAGAAAAAGTGTAGATTTAGGAGACTCTAAGAGTTATCTATTAAATTATAATAAGGAGATTATAACTTATTTCAGTTATATTTGAGTGAATATTTATGGGAATTTTTATGTAAATAAAGATTACAATATTTAGAAATATATATTACATCAAAATTATCCATTTCTGCCAAAATTGTATATATATATATAGATAGATAGATAGATAGATATATAGATAGATAGATAGATAGATAGATAGATAGATAGATAGATAGATAGATAGATATTCCATCAAAGTTTGGAAAAATGATGGATTATCAATTCCGCCCCAACTCCCCATAATTTACATGTCATCCCAATTTCCATTACTATGATAAATACTTATATACAACACTAGGGATTCATACTACTCTTGTAAATGATTAGCATGTGTTCAGAGTGGAGATTGATAGGGATGAATACGGCCATGTCCATGTATAGGGACAAACATGAATTTGTTCATGTCCCTGTACATGGACCCTCCTCCTAAGGTTGATAGTGTTGAATAAGACCCTACCCATGTAGAAGGATAGACCCAAATTTGGGCTTGTCCCTATACATGAACAGGGTCGTATTAGGCCCTATCAACCTTGGTGATTTATGTTTCTTATTATATTGCAAACCATGTTAAGGTATGTCATTAATGATATGTTAGTGATATTCTGAAATTGTTTTTTTTTATAACATGATTTAAAACTAATTTTGTTTCGTTAAGAACTTATCTTTATTAACTACAAGGAAATTAATAACCCAAGATCTACAAAACTATTTGGAAAAAGTGGAAGTAGATCTTCTTATATATAGAGAAAAACATATGTGCTTTAAAAAAATTATACATGAAAAAGATCCAAATATATTTCATAATAACTCTTGTTTTTTATATACTCAACTTAAACACTTTTACTCTCAATTTTATTTCCTAAGGTTGACAAGGATAAATATGGCTCTGTCCATGTACAGGGACAGGCCCGAATTCCGGCCTATCCCTGTACATGGACATGGTCGTATTTGGCCTTGTCAGCCTTAGGAGGAAAGAAAAAGTAATGGCTTAGATTATTGTAATAACATATCATATAAATGGTGGTAATACTATGATGATCCTTTAACTCTTACATGAGATGTAATCTTCTATGTGAATTCAATGCAGCTACTCTATTTGACATATGTAATATATATAAGGTATTTGAGCCAAGATAATTTAGTTACAAAGCACCAATGTTGATAGTTTCATAAGTAATGGATTTTTTTCACATAATAACAATATCAATTACACATATTAATGGGATTCATACTACTCTTGTAAATGATTATCATGTGTTCACAATGGAGGTTGACAGAGATGAATACGACCCTGTCCATGTACAGGGACAAGCCCCAATTCAAGCATGTCCCTGTACATGGACAGGGCCGTATTTGGCCCTGTCAACCTCCTCCTAAGGTTGACAGAGCCAAATATAGCCTTGTCCATATACAGAGACAAACCCTAATTCGGGCATGTCCCTATACATGGACAAGACTGTATTTAGCTCTGCCAATCGTAGGAGGAAAGAAAAGGTAGTGGCTTAGATTATAGTAATAATGTATCATATCAATAATGGTAATACTATGATGACCCTTTAACCCTTACATGATTTGTAGGCTTGTATGTGAATTCAATGGGATTACTCTATTTGACATATGTAATATCTACAAAGTATTCAACCTAAGCTAATTGAGCTACAAAGCACTAGTGTTGATAGTTCCATAAATAATGGAAATTGATCACGTAATAACGGTATTGATTACAAAGATTAATGGGATTCATACTAATCTTGTAAATCATTAGCATGTGTTCACAACAGAGTTTGACACGGCCTAATATGATCGTGTCAATTGATGTATATATATATATATATATATATATATATATATATATATATATATATATCATTACAGTTTCAAATTTAATGGTTTTACAATTTACAGATGTAGATTTGCGGTAGATTTTCATTCTTTAGAAGTATTTTTATTAATGTGACATCCCGCTCTTGCGCGCACTGAGAGAACTTATTTTTTGAGGACACATGCTTGCAAGTGATCCAGATTATTATACTATTGGTCATTTGATTATGATTATTAGGCATTGTGGATATGATGATATGTTATTTTTTTGTATTGACATAGACAGGTGCTATTGAATGGGTTCTCCTGAGTGTGTAGGACTTAGGACCTTGAGGATGCAGAGGCATCGACAAAACCAATTGGACTCTATATTGGGTAAGGGAGTGGACTATTGGGGTTTTGAGAGTTGTTGATATGACATATGTACATTTGATTAGATGTTATGATGATTGATTATTATTACTGACATGATTTGTTTATGATGCAGGCTGGCGATATATTGTTGACCAAACTCACATGTGGAGTAGAGGGTCCACGCACAACAACCAGAGACTTTGAGGGAGAGGTGTGGGAGAAACCTTGCCACAGCCTACTAACACTCCCATCGTGGCTCGAACTGTAGGTTAATGACTACCTAGTTCGAGAAGAAGCATGATGTCATGAGGGTAGACTACAACAGTTTCTCATGATGATTCTAAGGGGTGTGCAATAAGGTAGGGGCCTTATTCCTCATAGGCCCTTAGTCTCCCACAAGATCACCTGTTGAATTATTGACTCCAGGGGTTTTTGATGTCCACTAAGTCAGTCAAGAGGAGAGTGGCACCCTCGGAGCACGTAGTGCATCCTAAAGGGCATGTCACGCAAGGAAAACAGAAAGAGGAGAGTGGCACCCCTGGAGCACCTAGTTCGTCTTGAAGGGAACATCACATTTTAATTGCAAGGTGAATAAACCTAGATGACCTTAAAATGAATGATGTGATAAGAAGATTAAAAACTATTTCCCTAATAAAAATGGTGCCCGGCCTAGTGAAAATAAAATCTAGGTCTAAGTAACACATGTGGTCAAAAATAATAATCATAATTAAACATGTAACAAGAAGGGGGTAAGAAATTTGATTATTTTATTTAAATGAAATTATAATGTGGGATTAAAATTTTAAAAGGGAAATGATTTTTTTATCTACATGTGCTAATTAAATTTTTTAATTAAAAAAAAGGGGTAAAAGGTTGTTTTTCTACACTTGCTAAATTGAGTTTTAGCTAAAAAGGGAAAAGAGGGAAACTTGAAAGAAATAGAAAACTAAATGAAAAAGGGGAAACATAAAGAAAAAGATGAATGTATAACTTAGTAAGGAATCTTGCCTTGGGAACTTGCTACTTTTTAGCTCTACTAAGAATTTAGTAAGGCGCAAGTCATTTAAGATTTGTAAGGGAATATTGGGACAAAAAGGAGCATTTTAGGAATGCTTTTAGGTGGGTGAGGGAAATAGGAATAATTAAATAATTAATGAAATTAATTTTCTCCTACAACTAGGGGGATGGGTGATATGTGTACGTGGGAGGTTTTTTCTGATTAATTTAATGAAAAAAAAATTAAATGAGAATTTGGTAAAGAAATCACTTAAAAGCTCTATAAAAATGATGGAGGAGGAGGAGTATGGATTTGATCTATATGCATAAAGTTATGTTGCTGAATTTTTGTATTGACTGAACTTATCTGGTGGGAGTTGGGATACCCATCTTGGGTAACAAGTGGTAGCGTGACCTTGTAAGGCAACATGGGTGCTAGTTGTTCTCTGGTATAGTATGTGTGGCCCCTTTGCAGCTGGGGGGGATCAGGGGGAAGAAGAGTACCCATAGGGTTGGATCAGAGGTACTGGTGAGGTCACATCAGTCGACAAGTGGAAGATGGATGGAGCACTCGCAGTACAAAAACTATGAAGCATTTATGTTTGGCTAAAGTACGCTAGTTTAAATTGTTACTTGCAATGAAATTAAATTTACACATGTTATTTCTCAGTGCTCGGTTTGAGATTTCATTTCCATGCGCTATCTTGCACCTACTTTCCTTCAATATGGTAATCCCCTTGCTTGTTTTGTTTTTAATGGATTTCCTTTGGAAAACCCAACTTATGATTTCATTGACTTATCTGTGTGGGTTTTATGGATTACTATAAAGAAATTGTGCTTTATCTTCATCCCTTATCCCTAGGTCACCAGTCCACACCTGAGGAGTCGGCCATGAGCATTTTATTTCGATGTTTACTCTACTTTTTACTTAGATTAACTGATTTACATATTTAATTACTCTAATACTTGGATGGCTTGGGAACGAATTTCAATTAGATACAGTCTCATTATTCGTAGGCAATGAACTTGATTGATTAACGGTGATTTGTAGTTGTCTTTACTGTGTAAAATGGGTAGATTTTTTACAGCGCAAATGGTGGTGTGTTTGTTGTATATATGGTAGCGTATTTACTATGTAAAGGGGTAGCATTTTTACAATGAAAATGGTGGTGTGTTTATTGTGTGTATTATAGTTGTATTTACTGTGTAAAAGGCACAGCGTTTTTCAGTGAAAATGGTGGTGTGATTATTGTGTATATGGTAGCGTATTTACTATGTAAAGGGGTAGCATTTTTTCAATGCAAATGGTGGTGTTTTTATTGTGTGTATTGTAGTTGTATTTACTTTGTAAAAGGGGGAACGTTTTTACATTGCAAATAGTGGTATGTTTATTGTGTATATGGTAGTGTAATTACTGTGTAAAGGGGTAGCGTTTTTATAGTACAAATGGTGGTGTGTTTATTGTGTATATCGTAGCATATATACTGTGTAAAGGGGTAGCATTTTTACAACGCAAATGGTGGTGTGTTTATTGTGTATATAGTAGCGTTTTTTCTGTGTCAATGGTGGTGTTTCTACTATGTGAATGGGGGCGTATTTAATGTGTAAAGGGGTATCATTTTTGTTGTGTGAATGGTGATGTTTATATAATGTAATGGTGTAATTTTAATGGAAGTGAAATCCCCTTGATTTATTGACAACGTTGTTTAATATGTTAACTATAAGGATTTACAACAATCTTATAATAGGAGTGACAACAATGTTAAATTGTAAACTCTGTGAATTTCTTTAATTAGACAACATTGACATATTTGACTTTGTGAATCTTTAATAGATAGATAACAACATCTTTATCGATGGTTGACTACGTTTTATTTTTATATATACAAATAGGCTCATGTGGTTAATAGACAGTGATACCACTCTTGGGTAGAGAGTAGTATCTTTTCTGTTAGACAACAATAGCATAAATTGTTGGCCAGTGAATTATATTGTTTTCTCAATAAGAACAACTTCACATAAACCTTCTTCATAAGGGAACTTTTAATCCAAACTTTTACTTACACTTAAATACATTAAATAATTTACCCGATTAATTAATTTGAACCTGGAAGGAAATAGAAGTAGATTGTTATAGAAAATAATAATTCTTAATGTAAAATGATGCAACAGTTTTAAGATTTATTGATTTTTTTTAACGTAATAGGATTATCATTTGTTGGAAAAAGTTGTAAATGTTGGATTAATAAGATTGTTAGACATAATGGTTATTTTGCGTAATAGTTGATTATCTTGCACAAGCTTAATGGTTGAGGGATTAGTAGTTTTATCAACTAAAACTATTAATAGCTAAAAATTAATTGGTGACTATGCACCTTGCACCTTAAGTCGAGTTGGAAGGGGTGGTTGGTCATAGTCATTTCACCATACAGGTTGCCTTGTAGGAAAAAAGAATCCTCTGGTCATTCACGCAATATAAATCGAGTGATGCCATATTGCGTCTTGTTGACTTGTTGCTTCGGTGTGTGGGTATAGTCTCCTTGTCAGTTATTTCGGTCTCCTAATGCGTTGGATATTTCTTGAGTCTTTGCGCCAGATAGGTTATGTTGCACCAGGGTTATTAACATGCTAATCAGCTAGTGATAGCATGATTCTTGATGAGGGGATCATTGCGCACCCTAAAGGATAGAGGCAAATGATAACTTGGTCAGAGTCTGTGATTCCCGTTGCGGGCGTTTGTTCATTGTAGTTGATGTTGGTGCTGGGGTTGTAACACCTTCATGCATTGGGTTTTGTGTGCCATAGAGGTTTCTAGTTATTGGTCTTTGAGTTCGTTGTGTCGGGATTGTGGATGTTGTCCTTTAGCTTGTAGGCATTGTCATGATTATATCAGGAGGGTAGTCGTTATTATTGTCCTTTGTGTCATATGTTTGTCTGATTGCATGATGTGCTAATGTACAGGGTCATTGGTTATTTGTTTCCTAAATGTGTAAGTTTTGTTCGTCTCCAAGTTGTGTTTATTAATTGTTGTCCTTGATTTCCTTCCTTCTTTAAAAAAAAAATTTATGTTGCTTGTAGTCATAATGACGGGGCTTTACATATGCTATCAGAGCCAAGTTCAACCTGTGACTTGGGAGCACTACAAATTTCATTGATGTGATATTTGATTATAATGTTGCTAATTAATTTAACTTGTATTCATGAAGATAATCATGGTTATAGGATGTTGTGGAGGCAGATGAAGGGGTGCTAGGGTAGGAGGTGCGATGCCCCCAGTAGCATCCACGCTTGAGGGGTCTAACCCCTAGGGAGACGAACAGGTTGTCGAGTAGGAGAAGATAACGGTGGATAATGTGCTTGGGATAATGATGTCGTTTCAGTGTATGTCTGAGGCACTGATCAGTCATTTGGACAGAGATGAGGACAAGGTGCTGACACCTCCTAAGGATCCACCGGGCACTCTGGGCGGTACTGTTTGTATTCATCAAAAAATCAAGAAGGTAAAATTTTAGCATACGTGCAAATTTTAGGATTCTGGTGCCTCAAACCTTGCATTATGTCATCCAGAAGGCCCTCATAGTAGAGGAGGAGCTTACCAGTGGGGTTCAAAGATGGATTCCAGTGAGACCAGTAGGGCAGGTGTCATCAGGTGCACAACAACATCAGACACTGACTAGGTGCTGACCGGGATATCATAGCTTCCAGAGAGGATCCACTTTCACTACACCTTGGATACCATCACATCAACAACAAAATCCTTCTCGAGTACCACAGTTCCATCAACAATGTTGACCGCATCATCATCAGTTTAGGCCTGTTCAACATAACAAAACAGAATTCCAGGATGGTGGGTCATCAGCTTCTACTTTGGGTACCATTACTACTGGACCAAAGAAAGGGTGTTGGAAATTTGGGGAGCCACACAACCAGCATGACTGCCCCGTGGAGAGGACTAGAGCATTTGGATCGTCCGGACCCACTACCGTGGGAGATTTTGGCAAGGCCCATTGGATCCATGCAGCGGTGAATAACTGCCAAGAAAAGCACCAGTCTACTGTGATCGAGCCGTCAAGTACCTTCGCTGACCAAACCCTAAGTATTTTGATAGATCCTAGTGCTACTGAAAGTTTCATTTCTGGTGCAGTGCTAAAAAGAATTAAGTTAAAGGCAGTTGAACATGATGAGATTAGATTTGTAGAGATATCTTGGGAGTCAAACAAAAGGTTGGAGGGGAGGTTATGGGTTGTACCCTTAACCTGGGAGATTTTTTCACTAGGGCCAACATGTACGTCATGCTCTTGGGATCTTATGACATCATGATCGGTATGGACTATTTGGAATCACATGAGGCGATACTCAACTGTAAGACGAAACGGTTGAGATTGAACAATGATGAGGGACAAAGACATCTGATTGTAGGTCAGAACCAAGGAGTTTCCCTGAGGTTCATCTCTTCCTTGCAGCCATGGAAGATCATGTGCAAGGGATGTAAGATTTATGCGATCCTTGCATTAAACAAGAAGGTATTAGAGAAAGGTCTAGAACACCTTCCTATGGTTTGAGATTTTGCAGACATCTTCTCAGAGGATTTACTTGGGATGTCGATGGAGAGGGAATTGGAATTTACCATAGACCTAAAACCAGGGACTGAACCAATAACAAGAATTCTTTATCGGATGTCAACCTCGGATTTACTAGAGTTGAGAATGCAACTGAAGGAGTTGTTGGACCTGGGACTTATACATCAAAGTGTGTCACCGTGGGGTGCACCTGTTATTTTAATATGAAATAAGGACGGGTCATGGAGACTCTGCATTGACTATCATCAATTGAACAAGGAAACGATCAAAAATCAATAGTTGTTGCCAAGGATTCATGATCTATTTGATCAGATGAAGGGTGCAATGGTGTTTTCAAAGATCGACTTGAGATGAGGGTATCACCAACTACAGATCAAGGAGGATGATGTCCCTAAGACTACCTTTAGGATGAGGTTTGGACATTATGAGTTTACTGTTTTACCATTTGGACTAATGAACACCCTAGGGGTACTTATGAGCTTGATGAACAAGGTGTTCCATGAGTAATTGGACAAGTTCTTCCAAGTATTCATTGACGATATTTTGATTTACTCTTGGAAAATGGAGGAGCATGATGAGAACTTATGCTTGGTACTACAGTGTCTGCGAGAGAACCAATTGTATGGTAAATTGTCTAAATGCTCATTTTACCAATCGAAGATTCACTACTTAGGGCATGTCATCTCTGGAGAAGGTATTGTCTTGGATCGAGAAAAGTTCTAGGCTATTATGGAATGTCCTGCACCGATGAATCTCCTAGAAGTGTGTAGCTTCATGGGTTTAGCAGGATACTATCGACGGTTCGTTGAGGGATTTTCGAAGAGAGAAAATCCGATCACGGAATTGTAGAACAAGAACAAGAAGTTTGTTTGAAGTGAGAAATGTGCGGAAGCATTTCGGAGGCTCGAGGAGTTGTTGAAAACAACACTAATAACAAAGTTTCATGACATGGACACAGACTTCCTTGTATGCACTAACGCATCCTAGTATGTCTTAGGCGGAGTCTTGATGCAAGACGGTCCAGTGATCGCTTACATCTAGAGGAAGTTGAGAAGGCATGAGTAGAATTACGTGACGCACGATTTGGAGTTGTTAGCCATTGTATATGCCTTGAGAATTTGGAGACACTACCTTATTGGATAAAGATTTCAACAAAAAATGGACCATTGTGGACTACAACACATCCTTACACAAAGCGACCTGAACATGCGACAACGACATTGGTTGGAATTTCTTAGAGAGTATGATTTCGAGATTACTTACATAAAGGGAACAATGAACAGAGTGGTTGATGCGTTGCGTTAGATACCACATATATTTTCGATGATGCCTCTTCAGACGACTCTACATGAAAATATTCTAACTTTACAGTGTGACGATGACTGGTACAAGGAGGTCAAGGATTTTATTGGACAAAATACCATGATGGTACCAAGATTTGAAGGATTTACATTGGACGACAACAAATTATTGATATTTAAAAATCGAATTTACATACCACTGAATGACGAGTTAAGGGTTTTGATCCTAAATGAGGCTCACAAAGTAGTATACATGGATCATCCTAGAGTCACGAATATGAGGCCAGACCTTAAACCCTTATTCTTATGGAAATTAATGAAGGCAGACATAGTCAACTACGTGGAAATATGTCTATAATGTCAATGGGTGAAGGATGAAAATAGACATCCAATAGGATTACTACATCCACACATTTTTCCATAATTAAAATGGGATTTTATTTCGATGAATTTCATTTTTGGATTTCGATTGACGGCAAGGAGACATGACTCATTTTTTTTGGTAGTCGACACTCTAATGAGGAGTTCTATTCCTATGCATATGACGTATCAGGAATCAGACATAGCTCGAGTTTTCATCAGTGATATTATGAGGCTACATGGTGTGCCTAAGGGGATTATATATGATCGAGGATCGGTGTTTACTGAATGATTTTGGCCTAGTTTCCAAGAGGCCTTGGGAACCCAACTTAACCTTAGTACTTCCCTCAAAACCATAGTTTCTTAGACATAGTTGGTTTTGAAAGAAGACCTGGGATATGATCTGGAAGTTATTGAATTAATCAGAAACTGGTTTTCCTTCCAATTCAATCAGTCAAAGGATGCAAAGTGCACGTTGGGGAAAATTGGAGTATAAATTCCTCCCCTCTACTGCTAAAACCTTGGAGCCCCCTTTTTGACGCCTCCAGGGATAAAATGGATAAAATTATTTTTTGGATTCGATTTTCATCCCTTCCTCTACAATTGTGGTCTTTGGGTTATTTCAAAGCTATTGGAAATTTTCTAGGGGATTTCTTGGAAGCATACCTCTCCTTTGAAAACACAAAACAAAGGAAAATTGCAAGGATCCTAGTCAATATTAATGTAAGGGAAGGTCTGGGTGAGGATATTGACCTAACATGGGAGGGTTATACCCACACACAACTAATGGACTATGATAATATACCCTTCAAATGTCGACGTTGTCACAAATATGGGCACCTGGTGGTTTCTTTCCACCTTCCTTTAAGAACAAGAGGTGGCACATTTTTAAGGGCTAAGTTAAATTATTCTTCCCCGGACCACAACAGAAGGCAAGAGGTATTCATAGCAAAGGATACTCTACCATCTTCGGAACCGAGACTCTCTATAGATATTACAGCTGAAATGGAATAGTCGTTGCAATCGCCTCCCCAGAAAAGGACGATGGAAAGGCAACTGGAGAATTCCAACACTTCCTCACCACTCTCAAACTTTTCAAAATCTTTTTCTTTGGGTATTTCTCCTTGTCCTCTCCCCCCTATTACTGTTTTAATAAATAATCTATCTTTAGAGGGTACTGATTGGACGGAGGCTCTAAAAATTTTGTCTCTTAACACTGTCTCTACAAACTACCCCGAATTCAGACTAGATAGCTCCAAAGACCCCCCTCTTTTGGAGGCCCCACCCCCACCTAAACATATTTTCCTTCTCGAAGAAAACTCCTCCTCCTCCTCCCAATCACTGGAGTCTTCTTCTACTCAATATTTCTTAAGATCTGAGACAAAAACTATAGGTGGGATGGGAAAGGAAGAATTTTCCTCTCTAGATAGAGCAAGAAGGGGGAGAAAATCCTTTCTTTCCAAAACTCAATCAAAGGCCAGATTAGATATCTTGGCTGGAACACAACAATATATTGAACAGGAACTTAGAGCAGCGAAGCCCGAGAGCAGGGTTCCAGTATGAATATTATGTCTTATAATTGCAGGTGTTTGGAAGAAGCCCTAAAAAAACTTGCCCTAAAAAGGGTGGTATTCAAAGAACACTAGGACATTCTTCTCCTTCAAGAGACTTTGTGGATTGGGGAGGAGGTAAAAACAAGTCTGGAGTTCTTACTACCTAGGTAGTTTTTCATGATGGTAGATGCTTCAGGCAGATTTGGTGGACTGGCCACAGGATGGAACTCTAAAAAAGTACAAGTCCACAACTCTTGGGGCTTGGATTTCGAAATTGGGATTATGGTTTTATTCTCATAATTAAATAAGAAAATCCATATACTTAACATTTATGGACCTTATATGAACAAGAAACCTCTCTGCGACACTCTCCTCAAAATATCTTTCTTTAGTGAACTACTTATACTAGGGGGGGATTTGAATATCTCCTTGGGTCCTTCTAAAGTTTGGGGGGGACAGTCCGAGATTCGATCCACTGGTCGATTACTTTAGATTTTTTTTTATAGAAGCCAATATAATAGACCTTGATCATTTAATCCTCAAACTGACTTGGAAAAACAACAAGATCAGATCTGAAGGAGTGAAAAAAATAATTCATCACTTTCTAATTAATGATTCTCTTCTAAACAATCCTTTTACTATAAAGAAGTGGGTAGGATTTGGAGGGTTGCCATATCATCATCATATCTTCCTAGAGCTTAGACAGGGTACTGAGAAACCAACCAACTCTTTTAAATTCAACAAGACTTGGCTTGAATATGAATATTTTTTGAAATTGATAAAGGATCATTCGATCCCTTCTGACATGATTTAACTCATTCAACAGGCTTTTAGTTTACCGAAAAATTGAGAATAATCAAAGAAAAAGTTAAACCTTGGTCTTTCCAAAAGAGGAAACTTGAGGATATAAAACTAATAGAAATAGAATCTGAACTAAAAAGGTTCTCAGAAGATGAAGGGGACCTAATAAGCACAACAAAGTCAAAATTTAGATTACTACAACTGGAAAAAAAAAGGATAAAATTGCTCAAGGATAAAGAAGAAACCTAGAGATTAAAAAGAAGAGCTATATGGTTAGAAAGTGGATATGAAAAAACAAAGTTCTTCCAAGCCTATTCCAAAGGAAGGAAAAATGTCAATAGTATCTGGAAATTAAAACTTCTTTTGAAGGAATGGCAACACAAGGAAAAAAATTGCTTCCACAATGTCTTTAAAGAAGATAGACAAGCTACAATAGAGGAAGTTGTCAAAGTGGCACAATATTTTCCCAAATTTGTGGAAGAAGAAGAAAATCATTACTTGATGGTAGAAGTAACAGATAAAGAGCTCATAGAAGTACTGCACAGTTTATAAACGGATAAAATCCCAGGCCTAGATGGTTGGACCATTGAATTCTTCCTCGGATGCTATGATATTATAGAATCAGATCTGCTGAAAATGGTGGAGGATACAAGGATTTCAGGTTGTATCCCTCGAAGATTCAACTCCACCTTTATTTATCTCATCCAAAAAATGAACAATCCAAAGACACTGGATGAATTTAGACCCATCTCACTCTGCAACTGTGCTTATAAAATTGTATAAAAAATTATAGCTTGAAGACTCAAAAAAATCCTCTCCAAGAATATTTCGGAGCAACAGTTTGGTTTTCTGGAAGGGAGACAGATCCATGAAGCCATAGGAATTTCTCAGGGAGGATTACATAGTATGAAGACAAAGAAACTAAAAGGAGAAGTACATAAAATATATCTCTCAAAGGACTATGATCAATTTAGTTGGTTGTGTATTCGATTATTATTGACCCACCTAGGCTTTAAATTTCCCTTCGTTACATGGATCATGAGCTATATTGCTACAACATACTTTGAAGTATTAATAAATGGATCGGAATCAACCTTATTTACTCTTCAAAGAGGGCTCAGAAAAGGATTCCCCTTGTAACCACTCCTCTTCCTTTTGGTAGCTGAAGGACTCAACAAAGCTCTTACGCGAAGTAAGACTACAGGTGAGCTATCCGAAATCCAAATCACACAGCATTTATCACTAACACAGCTCCTTTTTGTGGATGATGTTTCACTTTTCAGTGGAGGGACTATAAGGGAGGTTGGATCTCTAAGGGACATTCTCTCTCTTTTCTCAAAAGCAACTGGGATGAAAATAAATGACCGAAAATCTTCGCTCTCTACTTTCCTTCTATCAGAAGAAGAAGAGTGAGCCCACTATACATTTTTTCCTTTAGAAATAAGATCTTTAGACGATTGAATAAAGTACTTGGGTTCTAATCTAAAACCCAATGATTATAGGAAAGAATACTGGAAGTGGCTCCTAAAAAAACTGGATAAAAGAATAAACTCTTGGAGTCACCGATGGTTGTCTCAAGCAGGAAGATTGGTATTGGTAAAATCAGTCTTGTAAGCTATCCCTATATATTGGATGTCCCTCTCTTTCATCCCTAAAGGATTTCTGACTGTTGCAAGAAAACTCTCCTCTAAGTTTCTTTGGAGTGGGAAAAAGGAGTCACATGTAATCCCCTAGGTCTGCTGGGAAAAAATATCCACTCTAAAGGCTTTGTGTGGGTGGGTTCTGAAAAACATCTTCCTCTTCTCCAAAGCACTGGAAGCAAAGGGGGGATGGTGTCTTATAAAAACTTCAAGTCTTTGGACTAAGGTTATCGTTCAAAATTATATTGCACCAATATCTCTTGAGGATTGGATACTAAGTCAACCAAAAACAATGAAGGGAACTTCAGTGATCTAGAAAGCCATCCTAAACTCCTTTCCCTCATTGAAAATGGTTTAGCATGGAAAATTGGAAATGGTAATTGACTCAGAGTAGGGTCGGATCCCTAGCTAGGAAGTGATGGGAACCACTTACTCACGAAGCAGTTAATTCAATCCTTACACTCCAGGGACATCCATTTCCTTTTCTCCTTAGTGGAACCTAGACACTCTACTCTCTAGTCACAGAGATGGAAGGATTCCCACAGTTTGGGACTCAGAGAAGAAGAAATTTGAGAACTGGAAAATTTTATCTAATGCCTAAAGTTATCACATATCAGACTTTTAGACTCAGAGGATGAATTAATTTGGGACCCTACACCCTCTAGGTCCTACTCCCCCAAATTGGGTTACTTAAAATGCAACTCAGAAGTGAACTCATAGGAGATAGTGTGGTGGTGGAGAAAATTATGGAATGTAAAAAGCCCGGAAAAAACTCAAATTTTCATGGGAATGTCCTTTGAAATAAGGTACCGACTTGGGGCAATCTACAAAAACGGAATTTTGTTGGGCTCAGTTGGTGTACACTCTACAAATCTGATGGAGATTCCACTATCCATGTTTTTTTTTAAATGCAGATACATCAACAAAGTTTGGATGGAAATCTCCAGATTGATAAATCTAGAGTGCTTGTGGGATGGAAGGGACTTGGAACACTCCTAGCACACTTGGTGGAATAACAAGGAATACACACACCTAAAATATCTTCCCCTCATGGTTATTTGGTTTGTTTGGCTCACTCATAATTACTTCATTTTCAAAGGATCACCTCTTCTCCCTAAGCTCTCGACAAAAAACAATGTTTCTCTCTTTCCCTCTTTCACTACACAAAAATCTAGTCATCCTAGAAGACAGACGCAAGAGTTAGTGCTCAACAGGACTTCCCCTTGGGGATTTTTTGATGGAGCCTCTCAACAAGCTCTATGTGGAGGGGGAGGAATCCTCTTCCTTTCACCCACACACTATTTTGTCTTGACCTCTGGCCTCGGTTCAACAACAAACAATTATGTAAAACTTATGAGTCTCAAACTGCTCATTGTCTTTTCCATAGAAAAAGGTTGTCGGATCCTAAAAGTTTATGGGGATTCATTAAATGTTATAAACTATATAAAATTCAATCATATATGTTTAAACAAAAGACTTACTATATTGGTGGAAGATATACAACGATTGGAGACAAATTTTGACATTTTTGATTGCCAACATGTCTACAGGGAAAACAATAAAGAAGCAAACCAAAGGTTGAAGGAGGGGATTAAAATGGTTATGGGCCAATGGAAAATAATTGAGCACCATAATGAACAATCAAATGAATACTAGCACAGTCCTTTTTTGGAGAAAACAATTAGTTTTTCAACAACATTTTGAAGAACAAGACTTTATTGTTATATGTCAATTGATCAGCTACAAATATATTATATGCAAAACAATGTATATAAAAGAAGAACCAGATCCGGATAATATATAGGACAAAGAAGCATACATAAAAATTCTTAAGATGCAACAAATATTAACAGCTAAAAGGATACAATGTAATAGAATACACCATTTTTTAAGGTGTATATGCAGAATG
>JZKD02S1592566.1:678038-689772 GCA_000966675.3 Picea glauca
TACATAATATATGATAGTGGGGTTTTTAGCTTTACGCTTTCCCGGTAAAACTTATTGTGTTATGTGTTATTGATATTTCACTTTGTGCTTATGGTTGTGATCGTGGTTTAAATTGATTCCACAAAAGTAATAGTAGAAACGATTATGTATTTAACAATATCAAAACTTGTTAGATCAGGAGAATCGCAGGAATACATTAATTTTTATCGAAATTTCTACATGCACGACACAACTTATGCAATTCGTATTTAAATGTTAGCACTATTTTAATCATTTCATTACATAAAGAATTGATTGATACGATTTTGGTACCAACACTAATGATGGGACCCTTTTCTTGCGAGGGTACCCATCAGGAAGTCTCTGGACCATCCTCCCCTTGGCCTAGGACATCTACCCAACCAAACTGCGACCAGGGAAGGACATCAAGTCTATAGTTCTTAAGTTAAGTTCCACTCTGATTTAAACTCTTTCGGTCATTCATCATTATGTTGAAAGTTTACATTAAACTTACTTCTATTGTATTTTACTAATATTAATTTTAAATGCCTTACAGGGACATTGTCCACACATAATTATGCATGTCGGTTCCTACCATTCACGCAAAAGGTATTCGGGTTCCGTGCATAGTAACTCTCATACTTAGCTTTCCAAGTTCTAGAAATGAATACCATGGTTCCATCCGTGTTTTATTGTTATTATGTGAAGTTTCGTCCCGATCTCCTGTATCAGTTGGTTAATAAGTAAATCCTATTTTCATGTCGATATATCACTGTTGGAGGAAAACGCAGTAATTGCGCAAGGTTGGACAAACTTTAAAATTTTGGTCTAATTGGATTTGTATAACAAAATTTAAGGTTTAAATCACAAGATTTTCTCTTGTATACTTGTGTTTGAAATACAAGGGTTCATAGAGATTTTAAATCCAGTATTAATGGTACGATGGTTCTTTATTTTACCTAGATTGTTTATAAAGAAGGCATATCAGCCTATATACTTCCAGAAAGTATGTCCTCCAAATTTTGTTTTGTTAATTCCATATTATTATGTTCATAAAGCTTCGTTGTATTCAATAGAACTATTGTTTTCTTTTATTTCAGTACTATCTATCTCACATTGGGGTTGAAATGATTTGTTATTTGTCAATAAAGCTATAATGTTTCGAACCTATCAGAAATGCATATGTAAATTAAGGGTTCTGTATTTCTATTTTCTTGAATTCGTCGGGATTTCTCCCCTCTAGCATTTCATTTCCAGAACCTCATATGCGTTAAAAGATTCAATTCATTTTCTTTAGTTCTTATTTATCTTTTCCAGAAATCCTATTAAGACTAGTTAGATTGTTTGTCTTCCAATATATTTTAATACCTGTGGGATTTAAAATCTGGAAACCTATAGTCATGCATGTATGAAATTAACCTACAATTTTCCAGAAAAACATTTATTCCTTTAAATCGAATCTCAACGAAGTTGAAACAGAATATTAAACTTTTGTAGAGGTATTAGGTATACATAAATATATATATATAACTCTATACAAATATTTATTTTTACCATGCATTGATATTATAGTAGTGATATTACTCTGTATAATTCATTATAGTAATATGCAAATGCATAAATATTTCTCTTGTATACCCTTCAACATTTATGTAGTCAAAGATGCAGTAAAAGACTCATTCGAATTGATTTCTTGTACTTATATAACCAAAAAATTCCTACTACCTGAAGATGGAATCAGTCTGATTTTGTTTAAGCTAGAAGCATGCGAGCATGTTCATAAAATTCTGATTCTACTCATAATTAGTGTGTGTGTGTGTATATATATATATATACAGGCAGTTTTATCCAAAGCATAAAATTAAAACTTGTAGGGGTTTATCCTATGTTTGTTCCATCCATTCATAGTTTAATTCAAAGAGATAATTCACACAACATTACGCTAGCTATACTCTCTTTTAGTGATTTAAATAAAAAATGATTCTTGATTAGAAAGAAATTCAGCAGAAAATAATTCACCCAACAATATATAGGTGCATTCTGACAGCCATTTAAGACAAGATATATATAACCAGAAAATAGTAGATGAACATATCTGAACCATTTCACTGAAAGACAAAGGAAATAGCCATGTTCCTCCCAACCTTATAATGAAACAACCAATTTCACTTGTTCCATTCACCAACTAGCCTGACCATGAATCCATGAG
The DNA here is from genome assembly GCA_000966675.3 of Picea glauca. Classification (NCBI taxonomy): domain Eukaryota; kingdom Viridiplantae; phylum Streptophyta; class Pinopsida; order Pinales; family Pinaceae; genus Picea; species Picea glauca. Next base: position 680,248 of record JZKD02S1592566.1, read on the forward strand.
GGAGAACTCATAACTCCCCTCAACAATAGTCCTTCCGCTTCAGTAGCTTCTCCTTGCCTCACACTCAAAAATTCAGTGTTCATAATAGCAAGAGATCATTATCTTTCCCCATCATACTAGGGAGCGTTCTGCCTCCTCTCATATGCTATATATCAAAAACCATTTTTGCCTAGGTCTTTTTCCCCCTTGGGTGTTAGAAAAATAGGACCATGGAGAAATAAAATAAAACAAATGCGGAAACAAAACACAGAAGATACATAACACAAGAGAGAAACAGATTTACATGGTTCAACAAATGTGGGCTATGTCCACCAGAGAAATTGCCAGGTCCTTCCTTTATTATTATCCAGTAAATGAAGGGATACAACCTACAGCAAAACCCGTTGTAACTTCCTCTTCTTTCTCTCATAGTCTCCTGTCTCAGAATACAATACTCTCCATCAACCATAGCCGCAATACATTTCCCTCATAAAAGTAATGGCCGAAGTGTCCTCAGACACACAATTTTATTAATAACAAAAGAAATTACATAAGAGACATTGCAAGAGTTTACACTCCAACAACTCAATACTCTTGCAATGAGATATATATAAGATAAAAGTCCTAACAAACTCAAGATATGGATCACTTATTAAATAAAAAAGTGTCCATTTACAATAAATGCTATCTTAACAAAATTAAAACAAAACTCCTAATTTAGAGCCTAAGATACGACACCTCTCTAGAGTCATATCTTTTACAACAATAATGTATCTCTAAAAGTCTACATTTATTTATCAAATATTCTAGATTATTAATTTAATATTCTAAATTAATAATCAATTTATTCTAACTTTATAAACTATGATAATTGTTTTTTGGATTATCTAACAAAAAGAGGGTTGCCTTCTAAGGAAAAAAACCCTAACATAATCTCTGTCATTAGATCTGCGACCTTATAATGAATGGTCCAGATTTACAATGAAATTACAATATACATTTAAAGGTAATTTTTCCTTCAGGGGCTTTGCTCCTGAACCCATGCTGGGGGCCTGCTTTCCCCCAGACCCCCTAGCCGGGGGGATAGCCTCCCCGGACCCCGCAGAGGGGGTACCCCCCCTCTACACTCCCCCACGTGGAAGAGTGTACATACTTCATGGGGTATAAACACGGTTGAAAGTAAAAGACCTCTGAATCAGGAAGATAATAAGGCTCCACAACCAACATTGGGAATTTTCACATCTTTCCAAATCCACAATTTTCAAGGGATGCCAATGGCCAAATTCTTGATTTTCCACTTGTAAAAATCATCACTAAGGTTGTTCCAACATGTTCCCCACTCATGGAGTCACGATTGGTTGATTTTAACATGGTTGATCCATTTGTCCATCCACAATAATTATAAAATATTTTGTTTCATACAAGTGCCATAGTCAAATAGTTAGTTGGGTCAAATCACTGCCCAACAACCATAATCATAAATTACAATTAACCAAATTCGAACTTCAGAATTTCCATAAATGGCAAAAAATTTCCAATTTCGAATTTACCAAAACGGAAATAATTTCCTAAGAAATTTCAAACTTAAAAATAATTTATTTTTCAGGATGTTACATCCTTTCCCCTTTGAATAAAAAAATGTTCTTAGTGTTCGTTCCTTTCTTCCAACAGGATTGGATGAGATTTATTGAAATCTCCCTCCAACTCCCAAGTGGCCTCCTCAGGGCTAAAGTGCTTCCATTGCACTTTTACCTGGGCGACGGTCATGTTTCGAAGTGTTATTTCTCTCATGTCCAGAATGCGCAAAGGTTCCACTTGGAACTCTCCTTATGGTTCCATTTGAACCAAGTTCTAATCGATCATATGAGTAGGGTCATGAACATAATTCTTTAACAAAAAACATGAAATACATTAAAAAAATTTAGATTGGCAGGAAGTGTAAGTTGGTATGCTACGGGTCCAATTCGAGCTAAGATCTTGAAAGGCCCACAAAACCTGGGTGCCAACTTGGCACAGTTCCCTAGATATAGTGAAATTTTTTGGGCTTTAACTTTTAAATAGACGTGGTCTCCCACTTGGAATTCCAGGTGTCTCCTTTTCTAGTCCACGTAACTTTTATGTCTGTCTTGTGCCTCTTTTAAGTTATGTTGCACTTTTCTTACCATGCTCTCCATTTCTTGGAGAATCTCTAGTCCACCATGAGTCTGTCAACTGGGTTATCCTATCTAATTGGATTCATACACTTTCTGTTGTACAACACTTCAAAAGAGCTCATTTTAGTTGAAGTTTGGTACCCATTGTTGTATGCAAATTCTACCAAGTGCAGGTAGTCTTCCCACTTGCTTGGTTTCGTTCTTACATACATGTAGAGCATATCTTCCATGATTTGGTTTGTTTTTTTAGTTTGTCCATCCATTTGTGGATGATAACTCATGCTGAAATTCAAGTTCATATTTAACCCTCCAAACAATTCTTTCCAAAAAGAATATGTAAATGTTACATCTCTATCCGAAATCACCATTTTAGGAATAACATGCAGTCTAAAAATTTCTTTCATGAATATTTCAGCGATGTTAATATCTTTAAAAGTAGACTTTACAGGAATAAAGTGTGCAAACTTACTAAGTTTATCGATTACCACCATAATTGAATCATTCTTCTTTTGAGTTCTAGGCAAACCTGTAATAAATTCTAGTGACATAGTCTCCCATTTTCATTCTAGCACAGGTAAGGGTTGTAACAAGTCGGCTGGATGCCAGTGTTCATATTTTACCTGTTGATAATATTGACACTTAGCTAAGTATTATGTTGTTTCGCCCTTCATATTAGGCCAATAAAATAACTTCCTTAGTGTTGTTATCGTTTTCTGGTATCATGGGTGACCAGAATATGGTTTCTTATGAACTTCATCCAAAACTGTTAACTTTAACTCTACCAAAGATGGTATGTATATTCTTTTTTTAAATCATAGTAGACCATTTTTGTCCACACTTAGATCTATTTTGCCTGACTTTTCTATTGTTTTCTCAAATTCTGCCATCATTTTATTGTAATTTTTGTCATTATTACCTGTAGTCTTTATCCTCTATTCAAGGTCACTTTCTTCCCTGCTGATGTTTATTTAAAACAACTCATGAACTCTTATTCTCAAAGCATCAACCACTTTGTTTTCCTTACCCTTGATATGTCTTAACTCAAAGTCAGATTCGCTCAAGAAGGCTAGCCATCTTGCTTTCCTTGCATTAAGGTCTCGCTGACTAAAAAACATTTCACACCGCTATTGTTAGTCAATAACAAAAACTTTATGCCCATTATGTAGTGTCACCACATCTTTAAGGCATGTATAACAGTTGCCAACTCTAAGTCATGAGTGACGTAGTTTCGTTCATGTTCCTTTAGTTTTCGGGACTCATAACAAATGACGTGCCCTTATTGAGTCAGGACACCACCTAGTCCTTCTTTACTCACGTCTACATAGACGGTGAAGTCTTTGTCTGGATCTGCTACCTTTAAAATGGATGCAGTCGTTAATAATTCCTTTAACTTATTAAAACTATCTTGAAATTTATGTGACCAGTTAAACGTGGTTCCCTTCTTTTGTAGTGATGTGATAGGGTATGCAATTTTGTAAAATCCTTCTATAAATATGCGGTAATATCTGGTGATTCCCATGAATGACCGGATGTCCACTACGTCCTTTGGGATTGACCATTCCATGATGGCTCCTATTTTCTCTGGGTCAACTACAATGCCTTCTGCAGAAATTACATGTCCTAGGTAAAGTATTTTCTTCTGATAAAAGTCACATTTATCGAATTTAGCATACAGTTTGTGCTTCTTTAAAGTTTGAAGAAATAACCTTAAGTGATCTTTGTGTTCTTCTTTTGTCTTAGAATATACTAGAATTTCGTCAATAAATACCAACACAAACTTGTCCAAGTACTAACTGAAAATACTATTCATTAAACACATAAACGTGTCTGGCACGTTAGTGAGTCTGAATGCTATAACAACAAATTTGTAATGCCCATATCTCGTTTGAAAATTTGTTTTACTTATGTCCTCATCATTTATTCTAACATGGTGATAACCAAATCGTAAATCCAATTTCGAGAAAATATTTGCCCCACCTACTTGATCGAGCAGATCATTTATCCTAGGTAAGGAGTACTTGTTCTTAAAAGTCATTTTTTTTAATTGTGTGTAATTGATGCATAATCTCAGAGTTCCATCTTTCTTTTTCACAAATAGGATTGGTGCTCCCCATGGTGGAACACTCGGTTAGATATATTATTTTTCCAATAATTCTTGCAATTGAATTTTTAGTTCTGTTAATTCCGACAAACTCATTCGGTAAGGTTCTTTAGAGATAAGGGTTGAACCAGGTAACAGGTCGATAGAAAATTCTATCTCCCTCCTTGTGGGTAATTCAAGTATCTCATCAACAAACACATCTCTGAAATCATGTAAAACGACAAAATCGTCCAAGTTGGGTTTATTTTATTTTTCTAACAGGTTTGTTACTTAGATGACATAAACTTGACAACCCTTTCTCATGCATTTCTTGAATTTCATTGCTGAAATCTGTCTAACTGAGACTAGTTTTTGTATACCTTGAACTGTCCTAACAATGTCATTTTCGTCTTTATACTTGAGAGATTTTTCATAACAATCTAATACTGCTTTATGCCTTTCTAACCAATCCATTCTGATAATTACATCATAAGACCCTAACCGTAGAATGTTCATATTTGTCTTTATGTTTTGACCTCCTACACTGAACTCATAATCAGAAATGAAGTCGACAACTTTTATTTTCGTTCATGTTGCTAGTTGTACCAGCCAAGATTTTTCATGTCTTGTTTTATTAAGTTTATTTGATTCCACTATACCAGGAGTGATATAACTCAATGTAGCTCCAAGATCAATTAAAATAGAAATATGAGTGCTATTGATTTTTCCTTCAATTTCCACCATAGAGGACTAGTGGTCAGCTTGTTGACCATCCACGATTGCATTTATCCGATGCAATATTCTGCCCACATATCCCACCGTAGAGGCTTCCTGCGGGTTGTGAACCATAGTTTTGGCTATGGAAGTCAAACGTGGAGAGTTCCTCCTTAAGTGAGGTTCTCCACATTCCCGGCATTTTAACGATTCACAGGGGTTGTCCCCAAACTTCTTTGTCCTCGGGTTTACTGGTTTACCACTTGCATGGGTGTTCTTTCATAGTAACTTTCATGTAGGTATTATTTCTTAAAGTATTTCTTAAAGTCTAACCATTCTATTTGTTTCTCCTTTAAGCCCTTGGCCAACTTCAGGTCCTTCCACCAAATGCTAGCTTTTCCTTTCAGATTATAGATGGTCATTCTGACCTTCATATTGTTGGAATAGTTGTATATCTGGAAATACTTATTGATGTATAATAACCATGCTTCAACTTCCTCCCCTGTTCTGGATTCCCCATCAAAGGTAGATGGTTTTATTTTCTTGAACTCTCCCTCAAGGTGATCCATTTGTTTCCTTTTTCTATCTATTTTTCTTTTATCTTCAGTTGAAGGTGTACCTTCAGATGAGTTGTCCCCTTTTTCTGCTTCAGGACCAAAGTACTTGGAGGCCCTTTTACTAACCTCATATTCCTATTTATCATCCTTTGGGGTTTTCTTTTTCACTATACTTCATAGCAAGACTTCATTTATTTCTTATTGTTCTTGTTGTGCATTTTTCATTTTCTCATTGTCTGCTTTGAAACCTCCAGCTCAACAATGAGATTTCTCATCGTTTCCAGAACTTCAGTAGGTGAGTTTTTTTCACTGTTCTATCTCTAATATTCAGGTGGTATTTGTCCAGGATTCTCCTCAAGTCTGATTTCTGCTTCATCCTGGGCTGCCATGATAATAATAGAACAAAAAAATAGTTTTATGTTTGTAATAGTAATGGTTCTGTTAGTTTTGCATAAACAGAAATATGTGTTAAGCAAATATTTCGGCCCTTTTCAAGGTCCAAGTGTTTTAACCTTTTCTCTGATACCATATGTAATGTACCTCAATTTTTCCATAATTTTTTTTTTCTATGGGACATTAATCTCCAATTTCATTTAATAGATTTGTACTTAAGAGGAGGTAATATTCATACCTATTATAAGTCTTTGTGAGGTATCTTATGTTCTGACTACCAGATGATTACATTTCTACACCAGTCTAACTTACTTTGAACAGAAAACTTATATGAATAATTCTCCATAATTCTAAAAATTCCCTTTAGTCTCAAACTACTCATATATATATATATATAGATATATATATATATATATATATATATATATACAGAGAGAGAGAGAGAGAGAGAGAGAGAGAGAGAGAGAGAGAGAATTTTAGACTTAGGAATTTATAGTCCAAATCTCTCCTTTAAACATGAGCTTCTAGGCTTGCGTGCAAGACTATCTCATTTGTCCTTGAAACAAAATTCATATACCACATATAAAGTAACGGGGTTGGGATTATGCCACTTATAAGTGTCTTAACTTAGGATACTTCATATCATTTGGTATGGACCAAATCATTAAACGGATTCCCTTATGAATTATTTATGGTAAGTGATCTTTCAGTCCCCAGGGACATTAAACTTTGGGTAATGAAATCGCACACTAATCCTCTTTTAACTCTGTCTTAACTAAGTGATGTCTCAACGAAGTCTTCATATTAACGATATGTTAACTAAAAAAAAATGGTTGGGGCTAACATGCTCCAACTAGTCATGTCACGAAGGGAGTGTCATTAACTTCATGTTTTCTTGATATGGGAAGAAGGGTCTACTTGTCAAAAAGGAGTTAAATCTCTGCACCTGCTATTAATGGAGGTCATGTGTGTGCGAGTTTTGATGGTTTTCACCTGACCCTTCCTCCAATCTAGTCGCTCCAACTCTGCCCCATCACATGGCCAGACCAACCTTCGTACCCTCAGCATTTAATCTGCATAGTAAAAGCTCCTCTTAGGGTTAAGTGAGTTTTCTATTGTCATTGTGAGGTTCTCTGAGATGGCTCTGCATATTATTTTTCTCAGCAGGGAAGACTTTCGATTTGGAGGATGTTACCTGGTGGAATAGAGCTCGCTATCCATCCTCCCTGGTAAGTTTACGATACTACTGTAATCTAGTAATTAAACGAAAAATCAAGGTTTCATTACAGTGGAAGAAACCCTTGTATTGATTTTTTTTTTATAATTTTGATTGAGTTTCCCCATTATCGTTATTCTTTTGTAACTTCCTAGACTATACCCATTCCTGGATAAGAAGATACTTATTGTTGTTTCCTTTTCTCCATCTTCTTGAGAGGATTCGACATCCCGTTCCCTCATTTTTTATTTTTAAAGAATTTGCACCTGTGTTAGTTCTCGTGTGTAATTCCATATTAGGGGTTCATTATTTTCTCTTATATTCTTTACAGTCCCTCTATGGATATATCTTGCGGTCTGGCATTGAACTTTTGTGACACTTCACGGGGTTCTAGTTTGGAGTTTGAAGGTCAGCACTATATAATCCATATAATTTTACGCTTATTAAAAAGAACAGAACCCACCTTTATGCAGTTTCTTCATCCTTTAACTGGTCCTGACGAGTGTAATGATTCCTTAAAGGTTATTTCATTCCCATTTATCCCAAAAGAAAATGTGACTTATGTGTTTCGAATCAGTTCATTAGGGAATACCCTATGACATATTATTATTTGAGTTTGTAAAACTTCTTGGATTAAGTGTATTTCCTACTGTTATTATCGTTGTTTGTGGGTAGTCTACGCCATTTTAAGCCTAGTAAATTCAGTAAGAAGGTTAACTCTGTATTTATCGTTGATTGAAAATACCCTCTTCGACATAGACAGTCAGTTCATGGTAGGTTTTGATATCAATATTCTGTATAGAATTTAATTCTATGTGTAACATTTGCACGATGCCTTCGGCTTGCTCGCACAACATGACTTATGCAATTTGTATTTAAATGTTAGCATTGTTTTGTTCATTTCATTACATACATAATTGATTGATACACTTTTGGTACCAACACTAATGATGGGACCCTATTTTTGTGAGGGTACCCATCACGAAGTCTTTGGACCATCCTCCCCTCGGGCTGGGACATCTACCCAACCAAAAAGTGACCAGGGAAGGACATCAAGTCTACAGTTCATAAGTTAAGTGCCACTCTAATTTAAAATCTTTCGATCATTCATCATTTTTTTGAAAGTTTACATTCGTATTACTTCTGTTGTATTTTAATAATATTAATTTGAAATCCCTTACAGGGACTTCGTCCATGCATAATTTTGGATGACCGTTCCTACCATTCATGCAAAAGGTATTCAGGTTCTGTGCATAGTAACTCTCAGGCTTAGCTTTCCAAGTTCTATAAATCAAGACCATGGTTCCATCCCAGTTTTATCATTATTATCAGAAGTTCTGTCCCGGTCTCCTATATCGGTTGGTTCATAAGTAAATACTATTTTCATGTCGATATCTCACTGTTGGAGGAAAATGCAGTAATTACGTAAGGTTGGACACACTTTAAAAATTTGGTCTGATTGGATTTTTATAACAAACTTTAAGGTTTAAATCACAGGATTTTCTCTTGTATACTTGTATTTGAAATACAAGGGTTCATAGCGATTTTAAATCCAATATTAATGGTAAGATGGTTCTTTATTTTACCTAGATTGTTTATACAGAAGGCCTATCAGCCTATATACTTCCAGAAAGTATCTCCTCCAATGTTTTTTTTGTTACTTTTGTATTATTATGTTTAGAAAGCTTCATTGTAGTCAATAGAACTATTGTTTTCTTTTATTTCAGTACTATCTGACTCACACCGGGGTTGAAATGATTTGTTATTTGTTAATAAAGCTATAATGTTTCGAACTTATCAGAAATGCGTATATACATTAAGGGTTATGTATTTTTGTTTTCCTAAATTTGTCGGGCTTTCTCCCCTCTAGCATTTCATTTCGAGAACCTCATATGCATTAAAAGATTCGATTCATCTTCTTTAGTTCTTAATTATCTTTTCCATAAATATTATTAAGACTAGTTAGATTGTTTGTCTTCCACTATATTTTAATACATGTTGGATTTGAAATCTGGAAACCTACAGTCATGCATGTATGAAATTAACCTACAATTTTCTTGAAAAAATTATATTCCTTTAAATCGAATCTCAACGAAGTCGAAATAGAATATTAAACTTCTGTACAGGTATTAGGTATATATATATATCTGTGTGTGTGTGTGTGTGTAACTCTATACGAATATTTATTCTTACCATGCATTGATATTATAGTAGTGATATTACTCTGTATAATTCATTACAATAATATGCGAATGTATAAATATTTCGCTCTTGTATACCCTTCAGCATTTCCTTAGTCAAAGTTGTAGTAAAAGACTCCTTTGAATTGATTTCTTGTACTTATATAACCACAAAATTCCTACTACCTGAAGATGGAATCGGTTTGATTTTGTTTAAGCTATAATTATGCGAGTGTGTTCATAAAATTTCAAT
>JZKD02S1592566.1:732883-751210 GCA_000966675.3 Picea glauca
TGGTGAGCCAAATGTTGAGGCTAGGAGCCCGATATTTTGTTTGTATATATAATTATGCAGGTCATTAATAAAAAAATATAAACATTGTTTCATGTGGACCCTCCGTGAAAAAGAGTTATGGGGGACTAAGCTCCACAAGGTAGGTTAAGGAAAGGGGGGCTAAGTATTTGGGCCTAAGGGCTAAGCTAGGGGGCTTACCTCTAGAGGAATAATATTTTAAATATTATTTCCTAAAGACTAAGGTGAACATTATATGTTTTGTTATCCTAAGTTTTTGGTGGTGGGGGACGTAAGCTAAATGGAGTGCATGCAGCTCCAGGAAGACAAGTGTCGACCTAGGCTCATGCAACTAAAAATGAAATTATCAACTGAGTTGGGAATTCACTCTTCCATTCTTCCATCATTCGTCTGAGTTCATTGGCCGTATTCTATCTGAACTATTCTTGCCTCTGTGTTTTGTATCTTCAGACCCGCTCACAATGAAGAGAACCCTCACAGGAATGTTGGTCATCCTACCATTCTCCCACCTTCCACATGAAACCTTTCTTGCCTCTGCATTGTCTTAGCTAGGCATACCTCACGCATCTTTGAAAACAGAACGGGAAAGTCGTCTTGTGTTGTTTCCTATAAATCCTGATGCAATTGTAGTAGCTTGAGTTATGTTGTGATTTAGCGTTAGGTTGTTGTCTTGTTGGTTTTCCATACCCATTTTTACCTGTTGTCGTTGAAGTTGTTATTATTATTGTTGTTGATGTCAATTGTACCTAGATGTAGCTCATTCGAAGACTAGTTATCAGACCTGTGAGAAGCTCTCCCAAGTGAGAGAGTCTGTTGGGAAGTGAGTTATCTTGGAAGGGAGTCTCGTAGTAGCCGGAATACTCTGAGACTTCTGGTCCAGCCTGTTGCTGAAGCCCAAAGTAAGGGAGGTGTACTAGTTGATGGACTTGTATTAGTTAAGGTGTATCCTCCTAGGGTGGAGAAGGTGTGTGGGAAATGATTGTTTGTGTGTTGTGGGCGTAAGTGGCTCTCGGGATAAAAGATCCTTCCTATTTCTTTGTGCAACTTCTTTTTTATCCTTTCCAAGCCTAGAATTACCTTGCCAGTGGAGTTTAGTCCCAGCTCAGGGGTGACCTACTGCTGAGAGTGATGAGAAATGTGGTCTAAAGATGAGAGGTTCGTGGAAGGTCTTCATGCAATTGGTGGTGTATTACAGTTTCAAAGATAAGTATCATTATGTGTTTTAATTCTGTACTTAATTAAAATGCATGTTTTGTGATACTTGTAATATTATCATGTATTTCGTTGCAAGTTTGAATTGTTGTTAATTATGTTTAAGTCTGTATCACAGTAGTAAATCCATGATCAACTTTCTTAATTTGATCTAATGTTTGTTTTTTATAAATAATTTATGTTATATATTTAAGTTTGAGAATTTTTCCGCTTAGTAGCATTGTTTTTCAAGTGGGTTGATGTTCGGGGAAGTTACACATCGTGTAGAGGATATGTCGAGAATACTATCAAGAAAAAAATGGAACAGATTGATGAGGCATGGGAAACATCACAAAACATGACTTCCCTTTGAACAATGGCACATAATTTGCTCGAACATTTACAGGCGGATTTAAAAGATGAAGAACATTTATATTTAGACACGGTCCTTCCTTTTGGCACCATTGTCAACAATATGACAAAAACAAGAAGAAGAAAACAAGAACTCCCATCCAAAAAATGGATCACTCAATTAAATGCATGATGGAAAGAAAAAGTGAAAAACCTGCATCTCATTGTCCAGTCATGTGAACAAGCCATATCAAAGAAAGAAAAAATATTCACAAAGTTAACCAGAATAGACTTAGCCGAAAGGACCAATGACTTCCAAGACCCCAACTCAATCGTCTACTCATTTCCCTTAACTAAGAAAGCCTTTGATAAACAATTTGATATTTTTAAGGCATTGTCTTTGGAAAAGTTTTACAACATCCTTGAATATGGTGAAGATTACATCGACAACTGGCTAGTCGACTATTCGACACAGAATGAGGAAATTGATCAGGCTCTACATAATCTTTCTATTGACTTCATGGAATTAGAAAAGAAACTTTTCAACGTAAAAATCTGGAATGAGATCAATGTCGCCCCAATGAGAAGCTATATTGAAGAATGGATCGAAAGGGAATTGAAGTAGGTCGCCGACGAAAGACAACATGAAGTTTCCATGATTCGAGTAGTCGTCAACGACAATAATAAAAAGGCATTAGAAATCAAATTGAAAAAGGGGTGATATGTACCATCACTTTAAGTCTATACGATAACATCCTGTTTTGTTTATCAACCCATTTATTCCACTTTTTAAAATAGAGATGTCTAGCCAAAGAGTGATACCTTTCAATTTATTATTTTCAAGTATTACACTCTATCTTCGCCTACTTCTTCTTTCCACCGTCTTATTTCTTGTACATATTTCTCTTATGGTCCGCGGGAGCCCCAATCCCAGTCTATATAACAAACACATTTAAATTTCTAGGAATATGTAAGCCTTTAAATTTCCATATGTAACACACAATATTTTTTTTGATATATTTCAAATAAAAGTGTTTTTTATCTCCTTTTATATGTATGTCCTCATAATTTTTTATCTTCCACTATGCTTATGGTCCAAGGGAGCCCCAATCCCAGTCTATATGACAAATGAATTTAAATTTCCAAGAATATGTAACAAACAATATTATTTTTTGATATATTTCAAATTAAAGTGTTTTTTATCTCCTTTTATATTTATGTCCTCATAAATTTTTATCTTCCACTAATGTCAAGAAATTGTGTTTATTTAATTTAAATATAATTTTTTTTGTATATGTAACAAACAATATTATTTTTTGATATATTTCAAATTAAAGTATTTTTTTATCTCCTTTTATATTTATGTCCTCATAAATTTTTATCTTCCACTATGCTGAATGTCAAGAAATTGTGTTTATTTAATTTGAATATAATTTTTTTTGTATATGTAACAAACAATATTATTTTTTGATATATTTCAAATTAAACTATTTTTTATCTCCTTTTATATTTATGTCCTTATAATTTTTTATCTTCCACTATGTTGAATGTCAAGAAATTGTGTTTATTTAATTTGAATATAACTTTTTTTGTCGTGCCACATATAGAAACAAAATGGACAAAAGTTCAACCAAGCAGCAAGTTGTTTCATTTAAACAATTGTATTTATTAAGAGCATTTACATTACTATACTTCCTTGTTTAAACTTTTATTTTTTAGACTTTGTTTTCCTCAACTAGATAAAATTGTAATTGCATTTTTAAATACATAAATGAAAAGACAAAAAATGCAATATAAATCAACCAACATAATGAAAAGAATAATGTAGTGTTTAAGAGAAGAGACACTAAATTGAATACTATTAGAATGCAATATAAATCAACATAATGAAAAGAAAAGTGTAGTGTTTAAGGGAAGAGACACTAAATTAAATACTATTAACTAATAATCCAATCTTACATGAATATTGCAGGTGTATGATATGGTGACGCTAAACCAAGGCTCTTTATTTATTGGACGGTAATTACATCGTTTGAAGTTTGGTTGATCTATTAGAAAATCCTTCATGATGCAGATTTCTGATAAGTGAGTCCCTTGATGCAGAACGACCACTACGTTAGCGGTTGTTATGACCAAGATTGTGCAGGATTTGTGAGGGGCGGAAGCAACTTGTTTCTCGGTGCACATGTGGAGCCGATATTATCATTTGATGAACTTAGTATGAAATTATATAAACTCTTGAGTGGGTAAGAAATGTCTATTTTTTTCTATTGATTTGATGAAAAAGTTTACAAGAAGCTAATTAGGTGAATGCTTTTGGATGTATGTGTTGATTTGATGCCAAAGTTTTCAAGAATCTAATTATTGGATGTACAGCAGGACACAGGACCAACTACTGGCCTAATATGGAATTTATTCGTCCAGAACTAGCATATAGGTCATTTTCCGGGCACATTGTTCGATCGTCATAGGGAAGGCGCTGCCAAGGTGTATATTGGAGACGGAGTTGGTTATGCCGAAATAACCCAAGTTAATACACAGATGGGTAGCGGTCTCTTTCCTGAGAGAGGCTACCGTCATGCAGCATATAGCCACATTCAACAGATTACAGGTCGTTCTGGGTCTCAGATTCAAGCCTACGACACGTATATAAGTAAGAAGCTATGTTTTAGAGAGATATACCATGCAGACCAGTGTACAGTATTCTTTGGAGGCTCAGGAGGCCAAAACCCTAAATGTGTCGCAACATAAATGTCATGGATGCGCGGGCTTAGAGATTGGTGTTTTATTAATTAGATATAGAGATGTGATAATGTCGAATCCCATATAGAATAAAACTTTATTTTTAGGAGGCCCATTAGGCGAAAGTCCTTAGGAGGATATTTATGGAAAACAATATCATGTATGCTCTCGTTAAGTGATTGGTTTTTCATTAATTCCATTTATAAATATATTGAAATTCTGAATAATCTCATATTGAAATTCTTAATAATCCAACGATTATATTGAAATTATTAATAATCATTATCATATGAATGTTTGTATGAGTTGATAAGTGTATATTTAACACTTTTTATATATAAACAATAGTATACGTGTTAAATATAATTTTATTAACATATATTAAATTCATGGATGTTATTAATATGGTTATTGTTAATTACTAAATTAAGGTAGTTTACAAGTATTTTTATTATTAATAATAATTATCTTTAGTTTATCTTATTATAAAGAAATGAATCTTTGGCATAGGAAAGTATTTGACATTTTTCTTAGGATCAACCTTTGGGATAGGTTAGAAGAGATAAATGTTCCCTCTAGTTGAGAGAGCTCCTAAGTTAAGGTTCTATATATGAGAATGTAATTGCAAAGTTTAGGAGTGAAGCACTGAAGCAAGTTTGTTCCCTATCCCCTACTCTTTTTGGCATTTACATTGACAAATTATAAGATTGTGTAGAAGCAACAAGTTGGGTTGGACCGACTCTTGCTAGTATAATAATCATCATTTTTCTCTATGTCTATGATATTATTCTTATGGAAAGGAATCCATATGAGCTTAGTAAGGAGATTAGAATCCTCAAGAAAATGAAACCATGACATAAAACATTTATCTTAAAAAAAATCAATCACAAGCAAATGAAACTATGACATAAAGCATTTATCTTAAAAAAAAATCAATCACCAAGGTGAATAAATGACATAGATCGAACTATATCAACCACTTTTATATAATGGTTGTTGCTAGTTGACTACCATATGCCTTGGGAACAACCATTAATATATTAATACATTTAATTAATGTAATAGTTTAATATTACAATAATTTAATATATAATAAAAATGTATAAATTAAAGTATTAATTGATTGGTAAATGTATTAAAGTATGAATGTATAAATGTAACATATTAATTGATTGATACATTGATAATGACTCCTATTGAGATGATAATTCATTCGAGAAGAACCAATATAAGATAATTCATTCAAGAGGAACACGAACCACTAAACTAACCGGTTGGACTATATATAATGCAACCATTACATGGATTTGTAATATATTTCTTTATCTAAAAGACCTTTGTCTTCTCTTTGTTAGGGTTATTTCTGTTGCCTTTCGATTGGTTTCCTTTTTCTTTTCATGGGTCTGTTTTTATTTTTGTTTCTCTCTTCTCTCTCGTCTGTTGTTGTGGACGTGCATGAAATGAGCATCGATGAATACATCAATTTAGTTAATCCTCAAGTGGTGCACAAATATCAGGTCATATCGAATCCGATTACATTTAAAAAATAATATATTTTGTGATAACATTTTTCTGACTCTTTATTTTCCTTTGATACGTAGAACAAGATTGGAGATAGCATGCTTTGCATAAAATTCAGCGATCAAATATCTGTGAAGTACGCGCATGATAATATCACGCGGGTATAACGACCTAGTGTTTTCAGCCTAACATAAGAGACTATAGTGATAGATTCGTTGACTTCATAGTAATATGTCCTTTGACTATAAATTTTTGCATCATCTGTAGTGTTTGTACTATAGAAGTAATGTTTTATGCTCCTTTTTAATTTTTATTACACTTTTAGTGAAATGTTTATAAACTGAAAGTTCTGAGCATGTTGTTTTTTAATTTTTTTTATTATTGGTCCTTGGTAATGCGTAGAGGGACTATAGTGAACACATATTAATGTGTCATTTTACTATTATTATTATTATTATTAGTCTTTTGTATTTGTATTGAAATGTTTGCATATCCAAGGTTTAGATGATTGACACTTTTTTTGAGGTTCTTGAATAGGCCTGATAGCTTAAATGTTTACATAGCGCGAGGTCCTAAAATAGGCCTCATAGCTTAAATGTTTTCATACCGTGAAAACATTAGACAATCTGACAGCCTTAAATGTTTACCTAAATAGGCTTCTCGGAGTATAGTTTTCCTCAAAATTTTCCATACAATGTTGTAGTGAATTTGGACAATATTGTTGTCCATCGCTAGTTGAATAGGCATTGTATGTTTCATAATTCTTCTAGGCTTGGAATGCATTTTGGTCATCATTGTAGCTACACAAATTGCTTACCGGTTCAATGGGTGCTTCTTCTTCGTTGGTTCGTCGGTTGTTGCTTGTTGTTGTTCGGTTCAGGTTTGCAAGGTTGGGGACATGCGCTTGCGGTTGGACCTGTTGTTGCTTGTTGCTTTCTTTTGTTTACTTCAACTTTGCAGGTTTGGGGTCCTGCATTCGCAGTTGGATCTATTTTCTTTTTACTTTGCGGGGTCTAGTTGTTGCACCCACAATTCGACATGCTCTTATGTTGTTCATTGTTTTAGAGTAATTTTTGATGCCATAATTTCATTTTCTATTCCTTCTTTGTTGTTCAGTGTTTGCAGTTTTCAAGTAAGAATGTTTTCTTATTTATACTAGCATGCTTGTCATATGTTTTTGGTTCCTTTTGTGTTTCGAATGTAGTTTGGTAATCGTTGGAGATACATACATTATTTGTTGGTTCAGTGGTTGTTTCTTTTTTCCTGGTTTGTTGGTTCGTTGGTTATTGGTTGTTGTTGTTTGGCTCAAGTTTACGAGTTTGGGTCCCTGGGGCTGCAGTTGGGCATGTTCGGGATTTCTCCCTGGTTTGTTACTTGTTGTCTTCTTTTGTTTACTTCGGATTTGCAGGGTTGGGGTCCTGCGCCGATGGTTGCCGGTTTTTTTTTCTATGGTGCTTTGCGGTGTTTAGTTTATTCAGCCGCAAGTGGACCTGCGGTTCTATTGTTTATCGTGCCGGAGAAGTTGAGATCTGGTGCATGTTTCATGCCTACATGTTCTGCTATAAACTTTTTTTGATACTTCAGTGTTGACATGATACAAAATAGTGGCATAAGAAATAATTGGACAACTACATGTGAAATTACAATATCCGTTGTCTTTTTGTTAAGATAAAACATGTGCAAAACGCACTTATTAACCATATATGGTAAAATGTGCCCATATCACAATACAACCTCTTTATCCTCTACACAAACTGGTGTGACCACGATACAATTTGTCTTGTACTTGAGATATGATATGTACACCAAAGATACTGCATAATTGTATATCCATGTCTAGAAGCATGTCTGGATACTTTGCCACGGAAAACCAAAATCATTTAGCTATGGCCATGCAATTTCTTAATATTTTTTGGCTTGTAATATATTTTGGGTAGGAAAAAATGTTATATATTTACAACCATGGATGGAGAAAAGAAAACGTTCATGTTTCTAACTATCTTTTATTCTATTCGTTGATTCTCATTTATTGTATTTACATGTTACTTTTTCTTCATTGCATCCCAGCTTCCATTCATGTTCATTGTATTTTGTGTGTTCCCACATTCAAACAAACAGAATAGATGGATAAAACGAAGGAGTCTTAACTACAACGGTGGACGAGGAGATAGAAAGGTACATGCTTGTACTATTATTTCACATTTTGTTGTTTTGTATTTCATTTATTATTTGTATATGTGTTCACCTAGTTTATTGTATATAGATATTTCGTACCTTCCTACATAATGAATTATCTTCCTGCCCTTTGTATTTCTTGTGCCGCTACATTGAAAAAATTTGAACTCTATTTATTTTTTCTTTACATGTCTTCCTGCATACTAACTTCCTTCATGTCCATTGTATTTTTCCTGCATTTCTACATTTAAACAAACAGAGTGGTTGAAGATGATGCTAGACTCTTTGGCACGAATGTAGCAGAGGAGTTACAGAAGTGCATACATGTACTCTTATTTCTTGTTCGAGTGTTTAGTATTTCATTTATTGTCTCTGTATTTGTTCTACTTGTTCTACTACTTTGCACCTCTCTTTTTTTCTCTATGTATATACTATGTATCTTTCTGCTTATTCTCATGTGAATTGTATTCTCTTTGGTGCTACATTGAAATAAATAGAACTATATTTATTTATTTTACATGTCTTATTGCATACTAACCTACCTTCATGTCCACTGTATGTTCGACGTTGCTACCTTGAAAGAAACACATTGGTTGGACAGGAAGATGAATTCTTATATGCGACAGCAGAGGGGTCTGTGGTACAATCTTCAAAAAGGTATACCAACTATGCTAGTAAATTAAACATACAAAACGGGTGGGGGCATATAATATTGGACCAGAAAACGTTGATTTTGCAACAATGGGGCTTTGTGCCCTCTCCATTTCTAATTTTTCCATCTTCTATTATCCTTTTTTTCCCCTCTTCTATAGTTAACTTTTCTCATCTACTTTTTCTTTTTGATTGCTTTTCTTAGTCGTTTTCCCGAAAATTTCTTGGTGCACGGGTTGGCAAACTCACAGGTTCACATTTATTGCCATTTTTCTACCTTATTCCATATTTACCCACTTTGTCGATCGTGAGTTCCCAGGTTGGAGGGTTCAATATTGCGCCTCTGGCTTTAGAGGTTTCACGATATACAGATTGGTCGTCGTACCCCGCCATCATGCCCTACTTACTGTTACACATTTTTCTAGTCAAAAAATATGAGGCATACAATTTGACCCTCGGGTCCTCATGTTTCCTGAGTATCCCTTGAAACCTTATTTCATATTCCATCTCCTTCGACCCTGTATGTGACATTAAGAACAATTATGGAAAACATAAAATGCATATGCTTTTTTATTCCTTATGATGTTCATCTACACATGCTTTCATCACAAAAAGTTGGACTAGTGACATGGCCATGAGTAGTCAATCATCCCAAACATCAGCAGACCGACAAGGCCAAAGGTAAAGTTGCATACATTTTGTTCCTCATATGTTTACCAAACATATATTATCAACCATTTATTCATCTATGGCATCGTGAATTTTTCATATGCAACACATACTTTGCAGTTCACAAGAAGTATCAACAAGTGCAAGAGAGACGTCGAACATAGCGCAGGTTCTGCAGACTAAGAGGTATGGGTGAAAAACTATGGTTCCATAGTGCATCCAAGTTGTGCGTCTACTTGTACATTTATGCCAAGAAAAAATAAAAAAATAAACACAATGCACACTACCATTCACATTACTTTTCTTGTTCAAAAAATGTCACCAATTCTAAACTTGTAACACCCAAAATACTATCAATAGAGGGCTTGAATAGTTGTTGAACTGGACAAGTGTTCATGAGGGACATAATGGTCATCTATAGCACGTACTTGGACAAGGAAAAGAAAACTATATCCATTATGCGTGTTGACATGACAAACAAGGAGGCCCTGATGACAGTCACACTGATTATTCCCACACAACTTGTCCAGAAACATGCATAAAACATATTTCCAGGTAATGGGATATCTATTACAAATTTTAATATGTTGCCCAAAACAGTATAGTGTATCATTGTGGTGATTGTGATCAGATTATATCGCTCAATGAAACAAGTATTGTGGAAAAAATTATCACTATATGTTTAGAATATTGTTTCGTTCTGGACACAACTATCAACCAACTTGCATAGAGAATGACATTTACCCAATCAAAACCATTGGCGCAGCTGTCACACTCATGAGAAAACTTGACTCACAACACTTCTCCATATAAGAGATGGAGAGTCAGACAATGACAAGGCAACGGTATTGTTCTCCATATCTAGTTTTGTCCTTTACTTTCACATGTCCATGTATCTCGGTTAGGTTACACAAATATTGCACTATTCCATGTTTCATCTACAATTGTTCAACACCTTTTCAAATTTGTTTTCGTCAATGGAACAACAATTGCATAAAGGGAAATTTCCACTTATTCTCTTAAAAAATATAACAAATAAAAGAGATGTTAAAGAAATGATTTTCGCACAACCCAAACAACATTTGTAACAAAATTGCGAGTAGACATAGTACAGGATCTCAAGAAACTAACTAGCTATACAACTGTTGTGCATATACATCTACAGATTCATTCTCACTTTGCTCGTAAAAATTGCCTTCACCAAATTTCTGCAGTTTTTTTTTTTTTTTTTTGCAATTGTATATTATATTGTTCAATATATTAACGACTATGCTCATGTTTCTAGGTTGAAGGTGTTTTGGTTGTAGTGAATGCGTACTCGACCCCTTTTGAGCTTGTATGTGCCAAATGCAACTCTCCTGCTTCTGCTTCTGCTTTCATAAGTGATGATATAATTGATTGTCTGTGATGCAGTAAAAAATGTCCTCATATAAACATTGTCTCAATGTTGCAATTCGAACTGTGGGCAACATAACTGTCCATTGTATAATTAGACAACCTTTGTTACAAGATGTGCTTCTTGGTTTAGAAAAATTGTCATATGAAACATACCTAAAGAAAAAGGCAAACAGTGTCTACATGTTGAACAACTTTCAGATACATAGAAAATTTACCTTAAATGAGGACAATGTAATATTGCATATCAGCTAGAAAAAAAACACAACTTTTTTGTTTTTAAATCCATATCAAGCTTTGGCAGGAAACAAAAATATTTCATGTGTGTTTGTAATTTTTATTCAAAACCCAGATGAATGTGCGTCGAACTCAAGTTCTTCAGAGTTTACATTTATAGCTGTAAAATTCTCTTTCTAGAGATTTTGTCTCTTCTTGTGCACTTGAAATAACAATGAGAATCTAACTACAAATGCAATCAATGTTGTTTTTTTGATGTTTTTTTGCATTTCCAAGTAATAATTTTGCATATTTGTTAGAGTGTGCAAATTTTAAAAAAAAAAGGGTGGCTGGTTGTGGCTTTGTTGGAGGACTCTGCATGCTTTTGGGTGCCCAAATTGGACAATTGTTTTCCAACTATATAGTCGTGGAAGGATTTCTGCATTTTTTTGGGGTACTCGAATAAAAACAAAGTTGGTCTCCAACTATACATTTATGGTATGGTATATACATTTTCTCCATGTC
Source organism: Picea glauca (assembly GCA_000966675.3). Taxonomy (NCBI): domain Eukaryota; kingdom Viridiplantae; phylum Streptophyta; class Pinopsida; order Pinales; family Pinaceae; genus Picea; species Picea glauca. The sequence goes on from JZKD02S1592566.1 coordinate 744,338, forward strand.
CTAATTGAAAAAAAAGGACTCAGCATGGATTGAAACATGATCTTGAGATTTTTAGAAATCGCTATAGATATTGGGGAGTTCAGGCATTGGAATGCATATAAGCAGGTGAAGTTGTTGGTGATGTACATGTGCATAAGATTGTTCAGTCCAGAAATGGGAAGCATGAGCGCAAACCTCATAAAAATTATCCAATTGTAAATAGATCAGGCCCATCCTTTGAACCGTCGAAATAGCTTGCTCCTCTAGGCAGAACCATCAGGATTTTCCAATAATATTGGAAATTTGGCATTATTAAAATTGGTAGTGATAGACCATGGCACTATTAGAAGAAAATGTCCATAGTGATGTTTCTTAATGGTAAAATAGTAATCGAAAACTTTCTTGTTCCCCAATTTTCAAGTCTAGTTATAGCTGGCATACAGTGGCGAAGCTCCGCTGGTTTTGTGTTGTCTTGTGTTTCGAAGACTTTTGTTCATATCCCATCGCTCTGGTTATTTTCTCGTGGGAACATATACCACATGTAATAGAAAACCAATGGCACGATGTGTTTTTTTATATATCAAAATGTTTGATGCAAATTTTGATGTGTACTACTCTATGGAACCTTCAGGGATCATGCTTGATGCATTATGTGTTCGTGTGTTGCCTTGTGTCTCAACTTTCAATACATTTGGTGTTTACTTGGTTCTTGGTTTTATTATTCGTTCTGGAAAATTAATAATACATTCAGGATCTTCACAGTTTTCTATGATCTTAAAGACTACAGAGTACATGCTTTTCATTTTAATACAATCTCTGTGACGCAAACGTTGTATGTGGCTCGTTTTAGCACTTTTCCTTGATCGATGAACTTAGAAAAATTAATCTCATGGAATAATTTAAAATAAAAGAATATATACTATGTGAATTCCAATGGAATTATCATATCGACAAGAGGACATTAAAATTCAAATTCATCATTTTTATACTTTCGTTCAAGCTGACAGTATAATAACTTTACTTAAACATCCCAAAATCGATTTTCTTGTAGTTTTTCGACACTTCTCTTGTACAAACAGATCCTGGAAGCTATAAGCATGGATCGTTGTATCTATTCCTTAATTGAAGAACCTATTCACATGTTTAATTCACTTGATAGTTATTGTTAAGACCATCAATGGGGATTTCTTACACCAATTCTTGCTTCCAAAAATTTCCATCCCCTTTCTTTTTTCCCTTTTCTTTCCCTTTCTGGTTACTTACTCATTTTTCGGAAAATGTCTAGGTGCGGGCGTTGGCGGATTCATGTCTTAAGATTTACAATGTTACTTTTATATTACCAGCTCGACCAACCGCTTCCTTGTTTCATATTGAACAAAAATTTTGGATTGCGGGTTCCCAGATAGGCGGGTTCAACATTGCATTTCCATTGTTCTGTCACCTGCAAACAACACCCAGACTTCTGCGATCTACAAATTAACAAACAAATTCTACATGTTTAATGCACTTCATAGTTATTATTATGACCATCAATGGGGMTTTCTTACATCAATTCTCGCTTCCTAAAATTTACATCCCCTTTCTTTTTTTCCTCTTCTTTTCTGTTATGGTTACTTACTYGTTTTTCATAAAAATGTCTAGGTGTGGGAGTTCACAGATTCACGTATTTAGATTTCCACTGTTACTTTTATATCACYGRCCCGACTGAYAGCTTCCMTGTTTCATATTGAACAAACTTTTTMGATTGCGGGTTCTCGGATAGGMAGGCTCCTAGMTAGGYGAATTCAACTTTGTGTTTCCACTACTCCACCACTTGCAAACTACACCCAGACTTMTGCGATCTAAAAATTAGCAAAMAAATTCCTTTTTATATCGTTTTCTTTCGCTTTATGTTTACTTGGTCCTTTTTCCAAATTTCTCRTKCTTTTATATAAAACACCYGAACTTCCGCAATATACAAATTGACCCTCGAAATACRTCATGGTCTCCTRTTTMTTATTACTCATTTTTCATTCAGTAGTTGAGGTAGAATCAATTTTACCATCGATCCCTCACATCTCCTGAGTAGAGCTTGTGGCCCTATTTTCAAGSCCATCAATATTCCCCGTTCTGAGTATGTCTAATGCTTTTATATCACGARTTCGACCAACCACTTTTCCATTTCATACTTCCCCACTATTACCATCGACGGTTCCTAGATAGACTTTCTCAACATTGCGCTTCCATTTTTCCGCTACCTACAAACAACACCCRAAATTCCACGATATACAAATTGACAGCCGAAATCTGTCATTGTGACATACAATTTRACCATYGGCCCCTCAYGTCTCCTCAATATATATTGTGAMTCTATTTTTGAAKCCCTTCTGATCGCTTTCCATACTTGGACATTTCTTGGAATCTRTTTTGCGGGTTSGCGAGTGGATGAAATATACAATGCTTAGTTGCTCTTCACCATCCCCRCCACCTTCGTACTTMTTTCTAGATATGAAATTATTAAGCTTTAAGGCTAGTAAATCATCGTGMAGGAACCGTTAATATTTTCATTAATGTTCTRTGAATATACAATTAACATCTTAGGGGATGAGGACCAGAACTCCCACTGGTRCAGGGCATATTCCTACTACTCATCTCCTTACGCCTAGAATGGACTAATTTGGGCCTCTRGAATTTCTYGTGCAACATGTYTCCCTTATGTTTTTTACTGTAAGGAGGTGGTTTCTTGGTGTGTCCTAACTTTCAGTTTCGGGCTATTTCGTTTTCCCTGCAACATTTTTCRTCTTCCCTGYAACATTTTTCATCTTCTTCTTCAGAGGAAGCTTATGAGAACTATCAATTTTTTCACWGGACTGTTTTTCATCTACTTCAAGCCAAKGATTTATTCCATTGCAGAACCACTCTCTTGTTTCTTTGCTGCCTYAGATCTTCCGCAAGATATTGAGACCGGGGCACCAAACATTGACCCACCGAGGATAAGACTACAAGGATTTCATAAAAAAAGCACGRTAATCAGTTTTGTATGCATGTTGAAGAGCATCTCAATGGCTCTTGCATGTTTCAAATCTTGTGCCTGTGTTTATGGAAAATATGTTCAATGTTTTSGCCCAAAGAACTCGGTCCAATTTCTATGGATAGATATGCAGTGYCCAATATTCTTGTTTTTTTAATGGATTTACTATTAAACAATTTTCCTTGAAGTCTTGGTTGTTGGCCCTTTTCTGAATTTAACACTTCTTCTCATTGGCATGGTTTGATAGTCTCGTAGTTCTTCGATATTGTATTTTCTTAAGTAATTTTTTCTAAAATGGAGCATTTAAAAATGAATTTCAGACAGTTTCAAACCAACTTTCAATTCTATTTGTAATGCAGATAGAACATAGCAAGACCAAATCACAATGTTGCAGCAAGATCATCATTTTTGTTTCTAGACATGCAATTATTAATCTTTAATGCTATAAACCCATAATGTAATAAGTTTAATACTTAATTTAATATGCTAAAGTCATGGAAGAATGTATCAAGAAGACAATTACTCCCACATGTTGCAATAAAATCTAATCTTCAACAAAGCATTTGCTGACAATTACTAGAAAATGATGGATTGCAACAATGGTGCTTGTTTGAAACCAATTCCTGCTTACGAAAATTGCCCCCCGCCTTTCTATTTTCCCACTCTTTTATCCCTTGTAGCTTCTCTTTCTGGTTACTTAGTCATTTTTTTCGAAATTGTCTTGCTACGCAGGTTGGAGGATTCACGTGTTCACATTTTCATCCATGTTTTTATATGGTGATTCCAACTGAGCGCTTCCCCTTTGTCTAAATTTCACTTTCCATTGTTTTGTGACGTGCAAACAACACTCTGGCTTCTTCGATATGCATATATACTTCTGGACTCCCACGTCATCCCCTCTAACGTGTTACACATTTTGCACTGAAATTTTTTGATATATACAATTTCAGAGTTGGGGCCTTACATCTCTGCAGGAACCCTTGTCACCCTATTTTGAAGCCCGTCTAACCTCTTTCCACACTTGACCATTTATTTTCATCTCTTTCACGGATCATCGAGTTTGCGAGTTCAGGAAATTTTCAATTTCTAGTTGTTATTTCCTGTGCCCACTACCTTCAGACTTCTTTCCACATATATGCAATATGTATACAACTTCTTCAGAAAAATACAGAAAATATCTTTCCAAGAAATGGAATATCTATTAAATATTTGAATATATTGGACCTTATTTTCCCTCTTCTATACTTCACAAAATTCCCATTTATTTTTCCCCTCTACTCTCTCTTTCTCGTTAATTAGTCATTTTTTTGAAAAAGGTCTCAATGCGCACATTGGCGGACTCGCGGGTTCACATTTGCGCTCGTTCTTTTATATCGCGACTTCGACTAACCGCTAGTCATTCAATGCCTAGCCACTTTTCAGATCGTGGGTTCCCGGGTAGGAGGGCTCTATATTTCACTTTCGTTTTTCCATGACCTACAAAAAGCACCCGGACCTCCGCAATATACAAATTTAATGGCACAATATCACATCATACCCTCTTCTGTGATACACAGTTTGAACACAAAAGTTATGAGACCTGGAATTTGACCATCGGGGTCCTCACGTATCCTTGGGAACTATTGTCACCCCATTTTGAAACCCCTGCATCCGCTTTCCATATTTCCCCATTTCTTGGAATCTCTTTCACGCCTCCAATTCAATACTTACCCGAATTTTTCGCTTGCAGATTCCCAGGCAGGTAGAGTGCACTTCCAGTGTTCCTTGACCTACAAACAGCCCCCCGACTTCCACGATATACAAATTGACTTCCAGACTCCTACATCAGCCCCTCTTATATGTTACATAGTTTGCACTCAACATTTTTTATTAATAGAATTTGACCTTCGGCACCTCACATCTCCTTAAGAACCCTTGTCAGCCTATTTTGAAGCCTGACTGACTGCTTCCCACGAGCATTTCTTCCAATCTCTTTCGCAGATCGTCAGGTTGGTGAGTTCAGACAATTTCCAATTCCTAGTCGTTGTTTTTTGTGCCCGCCACCTTCGCACTTATTTCCAAGTATATGAAAAAAGTATATAACTTCTCCAGAAACATGCAGAAAATATCTTTTCAGGAAATGGGATATCTATTACAGATGTGAATATATTAACCCTTATTTTCCATCTTTTATACTTAACCAAATTTCAGTTTCTCTTTTCCCTGTGCTTTATATTTCTCATTACATAGTCGTTTTTTCCGAAAATGTCTAGCTGCGCGGGTTGGCAGACTCACAAGTTCACATTTTCACTTGTGCTTTTATATCGCGACTCCAACCGACTGCTTCCCCATTCCATACCCATCCACTTCTCCGACCGTGTATTCTCGAGTACGCGGGCTCTAGATTTCACTTCTATTGTTCTGTGACCTGCAAACAACACCCTTACTTCTGTGATATACAAATTTAAAAATGGACTCTTACATCATATCGTCTATTACAGTCTACCTATCATCCCCTCTTTTGTGGTACACATTTTTCACTGAAAAATTCTGAGACATACAATTTTGAAGCCTGTCCGTTCGCTTTCCATACTTCACCATTTCTTCAAATTTATTTTGTGGATCGTCGGGTTGATGGGTTAAAGAAATATCCAATTCCTAATCACTATTTTTTGTGCCCATGCCCTTTTCAATTATTTCCAAGTATGAAATAACTGATTTTTAATGCTAATAGGTCACCATGCCTCAAGGAGACCGTCATAATAACTGTTCCTACACAACTTCTATAGAAACACAGAAAATATCCTGCCAGGTAATGGGATATCTATTAAAAATACTTACCGACTTTTCTCCTTGCGGTCTACCAAGAAGGCGGGTTCAATATTTCCCTTGCATTGTTTCGCAACCTGCAAACAACACCCAAAATTCCACAATATAGATGCAGAAAATATCTTTCCAGGTAATGGGATATCTATTACAAATTTCAATATATTAGCCAAAATGAGTCCTACCGACCATTTTTCTATTCCATGCTTATCCACTTTTTCGATTGTGGGTTCCCAGACATGTGTGCTCAAAATTTCCCTTCCATTGGTCTACGACCTGCAAACAACACCCATAATTCCACAAATATACAAATCGTCAGCTGGATTCCCCATCTTTTTTACTTAGAATAAAAAAGATTGTTTATATATATATATATATATATATATATATATATATATATATATATTATAAATACATATAATTTGACTCTCGGGTGTTCACCTCTCCTTCGTATCTCTTGCAACTCTACTTTCAAGCCCGCCCGACCGCTATTCATACTTATGTATATATTAAAGAGTCTTATTTATAATAAAAAAGATTGTATATATATATATATATATATATATATATATATATATATATATATATATATATATTATATGCGTGTGTATATATAAGTTCTTATTTCTAAGTATGCAATTATCAAGTGTTAATGGTAAACTAGGATTTGAGGAGATATCCCATTAACATTCATAAAACCAAAATTTTTGGATGGTTATATTATCCCTTCTGAGTGTTAATTTCAAACATCATGGAATGTCATTTGGTGTCATTAGGTTAGCTCATTCATGAAATCTCTAATCCTTGATTCCAAAAATGATTCCGACCGACCGTTTCCCTATTCCATACTTAGTACTTTCCCAGAATTCGGTAAATATACAAACCAGTCATTGAATTGCCCCATCATGCTCTCTTTCATTTACACGTTTTGCAGTCAAACATTCCGAGACATAAAATTTGACGGTCGGACAATCACCTCTCTTGAGTATCCCATAACCCTATTTTGAAATCCGTTCGACCACTTTTCATACCTTGTCATTCCTTGCTTTCTCTTCCCCGTCTTCGTCACCTTCGCGCTT
>JZKD02S1592566.1:817563-830723 GCA_000966675.3 Picea glauca
GAGTGGATTTGGGAATTTGGACATCTGGGTTGTCCTTACAGTTGCCCAATCTATCATTTGGCATATTTCTCGGGATGATTGGACACTTTTGGTAGCAGGGCCGAATTATTGAGGGTTTTAGCCTTCTATTGGAGTGTGGCATTCTTCAGCTGGAGAGTTTGGTATTCAGATCTGCTTGTATTGATCTTCATTTCTTATTCATCCTTTGGAGGTATCTTTTGTATTAGTGGGAGAATTTTGTAGCAGCTCATATCTATAACTTGTACGACCATCTGAGGTTTATGCCAGATCGACCATCTATTGTATTGATCTTACATTGCTCATAATAAAAAGGTAAGATCTTTGCTTGTGCTTCTACATCTTGAATATATTGTAATCTTCATGTGTTGATGAATCTTGTATGCACTTAATAACTCAATAAATACCTGCACATCAATAGATCAGTAGTAGTTAGTGATTCCAAGAAAGAATTTGGCTTGGGATCATTACAGCTAAACATGCCTAAACTGTTGCTACTGCGGTCAATGCTGCTGCTGATGTTGTGGTCCTTGGTAAGGAGTCTGTTGCTGAGGCACTGGTCACCGAGGTGTAGTGAATGTCGATCCTCTCTGGAAGCCACGATATCCTGGTGAATGCATATATGGTGTCTGATGTTGTTGTGCATCAGATGACACCTGCCTTGCTGGTCTCGCTAGAGTCCAACTCAGAACCCCGCTGATAAGATCATCCTCAGTTATGAGGGCCTTCTGGATGAAATCATGCAAGGTTTGAGGCATCAGAATCCTAACCTTTACACGAATGCTAACATTAAGGATAGACATAAACCTCTTGACCTTAAGTTTCTCGGTATTAAGGTGTGGTGCATACCGAAGAAGCTCCATAAAACAAGACACATACTTGGGCACTATACGACCGCCCTATTGCAAGGTGTTGAACTCATTGAGATGATGCTCAATGAATTCCTCCGATAGATACCTCTCTTGAAACCATTCCTCGAATAGTTCCCATGACACATATTCAACGACCATGTTCAATTGTGGCAAGAGTGTCTTCCACCATAGAAGAGAGCTTCCCTTTAGTTGAAAGCTTGCCATGCAGACTTTCATGTTGGATGTATAGTCGCTAAGTGCAAAGCACATCACCATATTATCCAACCATACCTCGGTGGCTATGACATCTAGGGAACCAAATAACTCAGGAAATTTGACCTTCTTGAGTTCGTGGTGAATGCTATTAGTACTGATCGGAGCGTGCGGTTGACCCTCAAGGGGTGTCGGTGCCCTGGCCTCATCTCTATCCAAATGGTTGATCAATACCTCAGACATCCACTGAAATGACCTCATCAACCCAACCACATCACCTACCACTATCTATTCCTGCTTGACAACTTGTTCATCTCCCTAGGGGTTAGACNAATACCTGCACATCAATAGATCAGTAGTAGTTAGTGATTCCAAGAAAGAATTTGGCTTGGGATCATTACAGCTAAACATGCCTAAACTGTTGCTACTGCGGTCAATGCTGCTGCTAATGTTGTGGTCCTTGGTAAGGAGTCTGTTGTTGAGGCACTGGTCACCGAGGTGTAGTGAATGTCGATCCTCTCTGGAAGCCACGATATCCTGGTGAATGCCTATATGGTGTCTGATGTTGTTGTGCATCAGATGACACTTGCCTTGCTGGTCTCGCTGGAGTCTAGCTCAGAACCCCGCTGATAAGATCTTCCTCAGTTATGAGGGCCTTCTGGATGAAATCATGCAAGGTTTGAGGCATCAGAATCCTAACCTTTACACGAATTCTAACATTAAGGACAGACATAAACCTCTTGACCTTAAGTTTCTCGGTATTAAGGTGTGGTGCATACCAAAGAAGCTCCATAAAACAAGACACATACTTGGGCACTATACGACTGCCCTATTGCAAGGTGTTGAACTCATTGAGATGATGCTCAATGAATTCCTCCGATAGATACCTCTCTTGAAACCATTCCTCGAATAGTTCCCATGACACATCTTCAACGACCAGGTTTAATTGTGGCAAGAGTGTCTTCCACCATAGAAGACAGCTTCCCTTTAGTTGAATGCTCACCATGCAGACTTTCATGTTGGAAGTATAGTCGCTAAGTGCAAAGCACATCACCATATTCTCCAACCATACCTCGGTGGCTATGACATCCAGGGAACCAAATAACTCAGGAAATTTGACCTTCTCGAGTTTGTGGTGAATGCTATTAGTACTGATCGGAGTGTGTGGTTGACCCTCAAGGGGTGTCGGTGCCCTGGCTTCATCTCTATCCAAATGGTTGATCAATGCCTCAGACATCCACTGAAATGACCTCATCAACCCAACCACATCACCTACCACTATCTATTCCTGCTCGACAACTTATTCATCTCCCTAGGGGTTAGACGCCTCAGGCGTAGATGATACTAGGGGCATCGTCCCTCCTCCCCTAACACCCCGTCGTCTGCCTCCACGACGTCCTCTAACCATGATTACTTGCACGAATACAAATCAAATTAATTAACAAACTTAAAATCAACAATCAAATCAACGAAATCTGTAGTGATCCCAAGTCGTGGGTCGAACCGTCTCTGATACCATATGTAACATCCCCATCATTACGAATATAAGTGACACAAGCAAGTGAATTTTTTTTTTGTTTGAAGCAAGACGACAACAACGTCAACAATTAAACAACACAACTTGATGACGAACACAACACTCGTAGATTAGGCAACAAACAACAACGACTCAACACACTAGCACATCATGCAACTGGACGAAACAATCGATAATCAATAGACAGATAGAAACAACTACCCGTCCGACATAAGCAAGACAACGCCTACAAGCTAAAGGGAAACATCAACAACCCGACACAATGGCTTTGATGTTTAGGAACTAGAACCCTCTACGTTGCACAAAATCCAACACATTAAGGTATTACAAAACAAAGTACCAACAACCATTACAACGAACAAACACCCACATTGGGAAGCACAGACTCCAACTAGGTTATCATTCACCTCTATCCATCAGGACATGCAATGATCCCCTCATCAGGAATCATGCCGTCACAAGGCGATAAGCATGACGATAACCCTGGCGCAACATCACACATCTAGACCAATAACCCAGAAAGATTTAACGCACTAGGAGACCGAATTAATTGTCGAAACACAAGACGACTAACCCAAGAATCCAATCGGAGAGTCAACAAGATGCGATGAAACCTAATGACTATAACATTCATACAACACATTAAATTCTTTACGTAATAAATTCTATTGCAACATACATCACTCTGTACACTTTAAAATAATTATTATCAAAACAATTAGCTCATTTTAACTATTTTCCAATTCCAATATCGGATGAGTAATTTCCTAGGGAGGAATTCACTATCTTTTTAACTGAAACAAATAGGAAACATGTCTTTTAAAACAATATAAAACATTTTTTTTAAAACTGAAAATGCTATCTTTTAAACATAAACAATATTATGGAACATGTCCTTTAAAACAATATAAACATGTTTTTAAAACTAAATATGTTATCTTTTAAACTGAAACAATATAATAAGATTGTTGTCTACTATATCATTGTTGTCATCATATGAAATGTTGTCTAACATATCAGTATCAATATAACAATATTCATATTGATATAAACACTATCCAAAATATCAATATCACATATCAATATATAAACGCTGTCACTTATTGATATCAATATCACATATCAATATAAAAATGTTTTCCAACATATAAACATTATCACAACAAATAAACATTGTCCAACATATGAACGTTGTCACAATATATAAACGTTGTCCAACATATGAATGATGTCACAATATATAAACGTTGTCCAACATATAATCACTATCAATATGTATGTAAATCACAGTCAATGATATTGCAATTATAAATATCGCAAGGGATATATACATGGATATATCATAATCATTAAATTGCTATCAATATATTGCAGTCATTAAGTAGTTATCATTATAATCGCTATCATTATATCAATACAAGGATATATTTCAATCATTAAAGCACTATCATTATAAATATAGAAAGGGATATATTGCAATCATTAAATTGCTATTAATATATGAATTCACTCTCCTCCGGATGGGGTGCTAGTGAGTTACACCTAGCGTGAGGCAGAGGACAGGAATGACCAGCGAGGCACAGAGCCATGTGACGGGCTCGTGCCATTGCACGCCACCCTGAACCAACATTAAATTGCCATTAACATAAAGCAGATGATAATTAAGCAGCTTCCCTCTCCGCTCAAGATTCATTTCATTGTCGGGTTATCCGTGTATTCCTTCTGTCTCTGCGCACGCTCCGAATGGAATCCCCCTCTACGGCCTTTGCCTAAGCTAACCTGGGTTTTCATGCTAATTTCAACCCTGGTTCGGCTCCAAGATTTCTATCATTGCCTGCTACACCTCGCGCCCTCTATTCGTTACAAGACAAGCCTCATGCAACGCCCTCGAGGGCGACCGCGCTGAGGTTCTCCATGGAAACCTCGTCAGCCGTCTATTTCTCCCCCCGATTCACCTTCCTCCTGTTCCTATCCTTCCCTTCAGCCTGAGCCAATTCTTCCTCCCCCCCTTGCTCCATCCATTTCACCGTTTGATAGCCTAGCTATCGTCCCCAAGATGTCGTGTTCCTCCCCACGCCACCTTCCTGACCCCCCAGCGGTCGGGCCTCCTCCTGCACCAATTCCTAGCTCCGCTGGGAAGACTGTGGGAGAGCCACCCCCTTGTGAGCCTCGAAACACCGAGAACTAGTCCCCAAACTCTTTCCTTGAAACTCAGCTACGAGAAAGCCTTGCAATTCTCTTCGGTTTGGTCTTCGAACTCCGTCAAGGGGTGGAGGACCTTCAATTCTGTCTGCAAGCCATGGATGGAAAGGTAGCAGTCCTTCTCCAGCTCCTTTCCTCCCTTCAATAATCTTTCCCCTCAGATCTTTCAGGGGAGGCTTCAACAAGGGAACCCAGGGTCGCGAACAATGGAGCAAATGCCCAGGCGCAACGTTCAACAGGAAATGAGAAGGAGCAAGCCAAGCACGGGGACATGTCCGTGGAGGTGGACACCACCCACTGCGCGTTGCAGGATACCTTGCCGGTTGTCGACAAAACCGAGGGAAGCATGGACGCTGGAAAGCATTGGGCCGATCAAGTGACATACGTCGAGGAGGAGCCGTGGTCTGAGGCTGTCCACGTCACCTGGCCAGGTTATTTGCCAAATGTCTAAGGTCTTATGGGCACTTCAAGTTTCAATAGTTTCTCTACTTTTTAGTTGCTGTCTAGTTAGGTTCAGACTGTTTCCTTAGACTATTACACTACTTATGTTTGACTTGCATGTTGGCTGGACTGGTTTCCCCTCTATTGGGGCAGTCCAATAACTACAACACGATTATTCTCTGTATTTTGTATCTCTTTTTGGTCTTGGAAGGCCCTTTATATATAATACTACTAACTTACAAAAAAATATATATATGAATTCACTCTCTTTTAAATATAAACTTGTTGTCTTTTGAATGTCTTTGTTGAGTTAATATGATACGTTGTTGTTGTCTATTTAAGGTATGGTATCGTAGTCTACTAAATACCTGAAAATGATGAGTTAATATGACTATCAAGAACACAGAGCATATTATCGCTATCCCCAAAAATGCTGACATTAATATAAGAACACTGTCTATCATATTCCATCATTCACATAAAAACAAAACACTGACATTACACATAAAAACGTTGTCTAACTTGTATATATACCCATGTGGTCCATTTAATATTGGCTGTCAATCCAGGACAATGCTAATCCATTAAAACACAGGTATATCCACAATGAAAACCACTGGTAAATCGTGGTTTAATGAAAATGGAGGTAGTTCATGGTTCAATAAAGAGATGGGTAAAACAAGGTTCATAAAAATGCACGTATGAAATCAAACGCATAAAAAAGGAAAGGATGATCAATCAAAATGCAGATAAGCAATCACAATATTAAGGATAAGATCACAGTAGAAATGCAAATCTAATGCTAATCAATCAACACTATTCAAATGTAATTCAATACAGTAGTAAAATAAATCGCTATTCATTAGTAATCAATCAATGCTAATCCAAAGCAATTTAAATCACAATAGTAATAATAAGATCGCTGTAGAGAATCATTGTGTATGAATTCGCTGAGTAAAGATTCACTATGTATTAAATACATGATATTGTTGTCTATAAGGTATATGATAGTGGTGTCTAATAAATGCAAATCACGGGGTTTAAATTATGATTTTGTTTAAGTGCGGGGATAATGTTGAATGCAGAGCTAAATTGACGCAGATATAAATTAAATACACAGATACTCATTCATAGGGAGGGTGCAAGGACTAATCATTTAACAATGAGTCAATCAATGCAAGGATACTTGTTCACAAGAAGGCACAAAGATCCGTGATAAATCATAAGAGAAAAATGCAGAGATAAGTAAGGGATAGATGACTAGGAGAAAAATTTATCCGTCACTCATCATCCATGCACAGGAAAGGAGGGAATTTGAATCTATAGGTTTTTAAACACCGAAGTGACGACCATCAATTTGGCTCCTGGCCGACTACTCAGGCATAGACTAATGACTAAAGGGATAAGGGAGAAGGTAAAACACAAATTTCTTCGTAATAATCAATAAAACAAACACAAAGAAGTCATTGCAATAAGAGGTTGGGTTCGCCATGGGAAACCAATTAAAAATACAACGAGCAAGGGGATTACAAATACCGTATGAAAGAAGGTGCAAGAAAGCTCATGGAAATGAAATTTTCAACCCAACAGAGATAAATAACATGTGTAAATTAAATTCATTGCAAGTAACAACTTTAACAACATACCTTAGACAAACGTGAATGCTCTGAAGTTGTTGTCCCGCGTGCACTCTGTCCAACTTCCGCTTTCCAATCAATGTGACCTCACCGGTACCTCCCAGCCAATGCCAGGGGTACTCTTCTTCCCCTTGAGCCCCCCGAGCTGCAAAGGGGACACACACACAATACCAGAGAATTGCTATCACCCAGCTCACCTCGCAAGGTCAAACTACCACTCGTTACCCGAGTTGGGTATCCCAACTCCCACAAGAGAAATTTCAGTCAAGGTTAAAATTTAGCAGCATAACATTACACAAAAAGATCAGATCCATCCTCCTCCTCCTCCATCCTTTTTATAGAGTTTTTAAGTAATTAGTTTCCCAAATTCCCATTAATTTCCTTTTAAATTAATTTTAAATAGGAAAAACTTCCCCCGTACACATGTCACCCATCCCCTAGATGCACCAGAAAATCATTTTTATTAATTAATTAAATATTCCTATTTCCCTTACCCACCTAAAAGCATTCCTAAAAACGCTCCTTGGTCTCCCAAAATTCCCTTACAAATATTAAATGACTTATGCCTTACTTAAATCNATCATTATAAATATAGAAAGGGATATATTGCAATCATTAAATTGCTATTAATATATGAATTCACTCTCCTCCGGATGGGGTGCTAGTGAGTTACACCTAGCGTGAGGCAGAGGACGGGAATGACCAGCGAGGCACAGAGCCATGTGACGGGCTCGTGCCATTGCACGCCACCCTGAACCAGCATTAAATTGCCATTAACATAAAGAAGATGATAATTAAGCAGCTTCCCTCTCCGCTCAAGATTCATTTCATTGTCGGGTTATCCGTGTATTCCTTCTGTCTCTGCGCGCGCTCCGACTGGAATCCCCCTCTACGGCCTTTGCCTAAGCTAACCTGGGTTTTCATGCTAATTGCAACCCTGGTTCGGCTCCAAGATTTCTATCATTGCCTGCTACACCTTGCGCCCTCTATTCGTTACAAGACAAGCCTCATGCAACGCCCTGGAGGGCGACCGCGCAGAGGTTCTCCATGGAAACCTCGTCAGCCCTCTATTTCTCCCCCTGATTCACCTTCCTCCTGTTCCTCTCCTTCCCTTCAGCCTGAGCCAATTCTTCCTCCCCCCCTTGCTCCATCCATTTCACAGTTTGATAGCCTAGCTATCGTCCCCAAGATGCCGTGTTCCTCCTCACGCCACCTTCCTGACCCCCCAGTGGTCGGGCCTCCTCTTGCACCAATTCCTAGCTCCTCTGGGAAGACTGTGGGAGAGCCACCCCCTTGTGAGCCTCGAAACACCGAGAACCAGTCCCCAAACTCTTTCCTTGACACTCAGCTACAAGAAAGCCTTGCAATTCTCTTCGGTTTGGTCTTCGAACTCCGTCAAGGGGTGGAGGACCTTCAATTCTGTCTGCAAGCCATGGATGGAAAGGTAGCAGTCCTTCTCCAGCTCCTTTCCTCCCTTCAATAATCTTTCCCCTCAGATCTTTCAGGGGAGGCTTCAACAAGGGAACCCAGGGTCGCGAACAATGGAGCAAATGCCCAGGCGCAACGTTCAACAGGAAATGAGAAGGAGCAAGCCAAGCACGGGGACATGTCCGTGGAGGTGGACACCACCCACTGCGCGTTGCAGGATACCTTGCCGGTTGTCGACAAAACCGAGGGAAGCATGGACGCTGGAAAGCATTGGGCCGATCAAGTGACATACGTCGAGGAGGAGCCGTGGTCTGAGGCTGTCCACGTCACCTGGCCAGGTTATTTGCCAAATGTCTAAGGTCTTATGGGCACTTCAAGTTTCAATAGTTTCTCTACTTTTTAGTTGCTGTCTAGTTAGGTTCAGACTGTTTCCTTAGACTATTACACTACTTATGTTTGACTTGCATGTTGGCTGGACTGGTTTCCCCTCTATTGGGGCAGTCCAATAACTACAACACGATTATTCTCTGTATTTTGTATCTCTTTTTGGTCTTGGAAGGCCCTTTATATATAATACTACTAACTTACAAAAAAATATATATATGAATTCACTCTCTTTTAAATATAAACTTGTTGTCTTTTGAATGTCTTTGTTGAGTTAATATGATACGTTGTTGTTGTCTATTTAAGGTATGGTATCGTAGTCTACTAAATACCTGAAAATGATGAGTTAATATGACTATCAAGAACACAGAGCATATTATCGCTATCCCCAAAAATGCTGACATTAATATAAGAACACTGTCTATCATATTCCATCATTCACATAAAAACAAAACACTGACATTACACATAAAAACGTTGTCTAACTTGTATATATACCCATGTGGTCCATTTAATATTGGCTGTCAATCCAGGACAATGCTAATCCATTAAAACACAGGTATATCCACAATGAAAACCACTGGTAAATCGTGGTTTAATGAAAATGGAGGTAGTTCATGGTTCAATAAAGAGATGGGTAAAACAAGGTTCATAAAAATGCACGTATGAAATCAAACGCATAAAAAAGGAAAGGATGATCAATCAAAATGCAGATAAGCAATCACAATATTAAGGATAAGATCACAGTAGAAATGCAAATCTAATGCTAATCAATCAACACTATTCAAATGTAATTCAATACAGTAGTAAAATAAATCGCTATTCATTAGTAATCAATCAATGCTAATCCAAAGCAATTTAAATCACAATAGTAATAATAAGATCGCTGTAGAGAATCATTGTGTATGAATTCGCTGAGTAAAGATTCACTATGTATTAAATACATGATATTGTTGTCTATAAGGTATATGATAGTGGTGTCTAATAAATGCAAATCACGGGGTTTAAATTATGATTTTGTTTAAGTGCGGGGATAATGTTGAATGCAGAGCTAAATTGACGCAGATATAAATTAAATACACAGATACTCATTCATAGGGAGGGTGCAAGGACTAATCATTTAACAATGAGTCAATCAATGCAAGGATACTTGTTCACAAGAAGGCACAAAGATCCGTGATAAATCATAAGAGAAAAATGCAGAGATAAGTAAGGGATAGATGACTAGGAGAAAAATTTATCCGTCACTCATCATCCATGCACAGGAAAGGAGGGAATTTGAATCTATAGGTTTTTAAACACCGAAGTGACGACCATCAATTTGGCTCCTGGCCGACTACTCAGGCATAGACTAATGACTAAAGGGATAAGGGAGAAGGTAAAACACAAATTTCTTCGTAATAATCAATAAAACAAACACAAAGAAGTCATTGCAATAAGAGGTTGGGTTCGCCATGGGAAACCAATTAAAAATACAACGAGCAAGGGGATTACAAATACCGTATGAAAGAAGGTGCAAGAAAGCTCATGGAAATGAAATTTTCAACCCAACAGAGATAAATAACATGTGTAAATTAAATTCATTGCAAGTAACAACTTTAACAACATACCTTAGACAAACGTGAATGCTCTGAAGTTGTTGTCCCGCGTGCACTCTGTCCAACTTCCGCTTTCCAATCAATGTGACCTCACCGGTACCTCCCAGCCAATGCCAGGGGTACTCTTCTTCCCCTTGAGCCCCCCGAGCTGCAAAGGGGACACACACACAATACCAGAGAATTGCTATCACCCAGCTCACCTCGCAAGGTCAAACTACCACTCGTTACCCGAGTTGGGTATCCCAACTCCCACAAGAGAAATTTCAGTCAAGGTTAAAATTTAGCAGCATAACATTACACAAAAAGATCAGATCCATCCTCCTCCTCCTCCATCCTTTTTATAGAGTTTTTAAGTAATTAGTTTCCCAAATTCCCATTAATTTCCTTTTAAATTAATTTTAAATAGGAAAAACTTCCCCCGTACACATGTCACCCATCCCCTAGATGCACCAGAAAATCATTTTTATTAATTAATTAAATATTCCTATTTCCCTTACCCACCTAAAAGCATTCCTAAAAACGCTCCTTGGTCTCCCAAAATTCCCTTACAAATATTAAATGACTTATGCCTTACTTAAATCCTAGTTGAGTTCATAAATAACAAGTTCCCAAGGCAAGAGTCCTTACTAAGTTAGACATTCTGCTTTTTCTTTATGTTTCTCTTTTTCTTTAGGTTTTCTTTAAGTTTCCTATTTCTTTTAAGTTTCCCTCTTTTTCCCTTTTAATTAAAAAAACAATTTAGCAATTGTAGATAAAAAAACCATTTACCCTTTTATTCTTTAATTAAAAATTAATTTAGCAAGTGTAGATGAAACAACCATTTACCCTCGTTTTTTTTATACTAAAATTAAATTAACAAAAATAGATAAAAATAACCACTTCCCTTTTTAAAATTTTAATCCTCCATTATAATTTTGACTTTAATAAATAAATTTGAATTTCTTACCCCCCCCTTCTTGTTACATGTTATTTGTTATTATTTTTAAATATATATTTTTACTACATGTTCTACTTAGACCTAGATTTTAATTTCACTAGGCTAGGCGGCATTTTTATTATGCGAATTGTTTTTAAATCCTACTTATCACATCATTTATTTTAAGGCCATCTAGGTTTATTCACTTACTAGTTAAAATCGCGACGTGCCCTTGAGGGTGCACTAGGTGCTCCAAGGGTGCCACTCACCTCTTTCTGTTTTCCTTGCATGATGTGACCTTCAAGACGCACTATGTGCTCCAAGGGTGTCACTTGCCTCTTTCCATTTTCCTTGCGCGACGTGCCCTTCAAGATGCACTACATGCTCCAAGGGTGCTACTTGCCTATTGGCTAAATTTGGTAGACGTAAAAAACCCTTGGAGTCAATACTCTGCTAGGTGATCTTGTGGGAGACTAAGGGCCTCTAAGGAATAAGGCCCATCCCTTATTGTTCTCCCCTTAGAATCATTGTGAGCGATTGTCATAGTCTGCCCTCATGACATCGTGGGTCTTCTCAAACTAGGTAATCGTTAACGTACAGTTTGAGCCACAACAAGAGTGCTAGTAGGGTGTGGTAGGGCTACTACCAAACGTCTCTCTCAAAGTCTCTGGTTGTCTTGCGCGACCCCTCTACTCCACATGTGACTCTGGTCGGCAAGCTATCATCAACCTGCATCCATCAACAAATCATGTCAGCAATAATAATCAATCATCATAACATCTAATCATAAGTACATATGTCACATCAACAATATTCAACTCAACAGTCCACTTCTTAACTCGATCCAGAGTCCAAGGGGTTTCATCGATACCTCTGCATCCTCGAGGTCCAAAGTCCTGCACACTCAGGAGAACCCAGTCAATAACACTTGTCTATATCAATACAACAAAATAACATATCATCATATCCATAATGCCTCATAATCATAATCAAATGACCAATAGTATAATACTCCAGATCACTTGTAAGAAAGTGTCCTCAAAGAATAAGTTTGTTCAGTGTGCACAAGAGGAGGATGTTACAGATATGTTGACTTTCATAATTTAAAAAAATATAAAATTACTATTATATTTTTTTTTTAAATAAACCGCACTAGAAAAATGGGTTCTCTACAATGATATAAGTTTTTGGAATGAAATTTCATCGTTAAGGTACTCAACAACATATACTTTATATTTTGCTGGAAAAATAACATATCACTATTAGAAAAAATGAAATTTCACATAGTTATTTACAATTTCTATGCATAAAAGTTGTATGTTCGAAAAATTAATTCAATTTCCCGTGTTTCATATTTTTACACCATATTCCAATTCATTGTAAAGTACCTTGAATAATCCATCCAAGTTAATTGTTGTTTTTCCATGTTTGCATTGCCACTTTAAATCTTAATGAGAGACCATCATTAACTTGCACTCACCCTTAAATGTTACAATAATGTAAAAATTACAAAATATTGTGCAACTAGAGAGTCAATAATCTTATGAGTTGAGTAACATTTGATTTAAGTAATTATTAATTATGTTTTAAGGGATAAATTAATTTAAATGTAACTATAATGTAAAAATTATAAGTTATTGTGCAACTAGAATGCAATAATATTATGAGTTGACTAACTTTTGATTTAAGTGATTATGTAGATATAGTTGTGTTAGTACATGGAATATAATTCAGTAGTCTAAAAGACTCTTTTCCCAGCATATACTTTGGGGACATTTGCCTAAAATCCGATGAAAAATTGTTAGATACACAGATTTGAGTGATTATTTATGTATAATCTAGTGTCCCATGGGTTTTCAACATGTTGACTCCATTTCTCATTAAAAAACCATTTAATAAAACACTTTGACAACCTCAAATGTAAGGGTTAAAGGA
>JZKD02S1592567.1:7085-23268 GCA_000966675.3 Picea glauca
CCAGAATCCTGCATTACATTTTGATTAAAAAAAAAAAAACCATCATGTAATGAATAGAAGACTAATAAATGAATATTGACCATTCTGATAACCGAATGGTAATGTGTAGGATGCACAGGTTCATGATCCATTATGAAAAAAAAAAAAATCTATTAAAGCATGTTGTTGTATTCCAAAAAGGTTAGGGTGAGGCCTAGCCAAGGATGCACAAGGAAAAGAGTAGGAATATCCCAACAGGGAGTAAATTGCAAAAGAAGATTAAAGGCAGTGAGGCCTTAGAAATAACTCACCCGGGCTTAAAATTCCCAGGTGATGTAGAAAGAATTTGAAGAAGGGGAGAGCCCTCAATTCTTTTCTTGCTATGTATTATATTTTTCTCTGGGATAAGAAAGCTAGTATGCTGATGAAAGTAAATGTTTTGACACCATAGTGATGATGGTTGTATTATTGTAGAAATGACTGAGAACTGTTGTGTTACACTCATGAAAACATTAAGGATAATGTGATGAAGTGCATACAGATATGCTAGGACATGTCTGAAAATGTTTTATTAATTTAAATGCTATGATACTTTCATTTTTAATTTACATGATGACTAATGTGTTTATGATGTATGTCATGTGTAGAAAGAAATAGATTGGACTTGTTGAGAAAGATAGTTACCAATAATGAACAACCTCAATCAGAGAATGACTATGAGAATGAATAATCCATATGGTGAAAATATTGGCTAAGATCCAACGCACCATCGAAAAGTACATGTCGTAAAGTGTGGGAAACTTAAAAATCAATGCAAGGGTGCATTGGGTATGAATGTGGCCACGAATGTTGGGACATTCACTAAAGTCAATTGATATATGAAGTACATTCTAAAAACTTTGGTAGGATGAAATGATGCATAGGTAAGGGATGATGTGTCCTTTTTCTTTGTATCCTTGAATAGATGAAAATGACCTGGACTGTTAGTATGCTTGACTTTAAAAAGGTAATGTGCATGAAAACTAGCAATTTGTTTGGTTGAGGAATTTTGAAATTGCAGGAGGAAATGGGTCTTGGATATGGCAGTATTGTAAGCCCATAAGGAAGACCAATTTCCTGCTGAGCCAAACTGCAAGGAATGATATTTCCTTTTTGAGAAAGTGAATTTGATTGATAGTATGCACAATTCTAAAATTGGTTGTGATGACGTTATAAAGGTGCAATAAAAATAAATGAGCATGAGAAACTAACAATTTGTTTGGATGATTGAAGTTGAAAGTGCAGGAAGCAAAGGAGTCTTGAATATGGAAGTGTTGTAAGCCATAAGGAAGACCAATTGCTTGCTGAGCCAAATCGTTATGGGAAGGAGAGTCCCATAATTATGAATCTGGTTCCTGTGCGAAACAAATATGAGAACAAAATGTGGAATTTGGAAATCTGCGGGTGATAAATTTACAAGAAAATTTTTGAATTTAAAATTTATGATGTCTCATGAATTTTTGTATACCTATGATATAGGTGAAAGGGAAATATCTGCGAAGAGTGCAGAGATGAGAGAATGAGCTCTTAGGTTCGAGGGAGAACTATGATAAAGAGTATAATCTGATCGCATGAAATAGAGACTGACTTGGGAGAAGGAGAATAACCTTCGTCCCTATCTATGATTGAATCGATAGAAGGAGAGTAACCTTCATCCCTAACTATTTATGTGCCAAGAGAAGGAGATTAACCTTTGTCTCTAACTTTAGCTGAGTCGGAAGGCTGTCAAGCTATAAAAGCATGAAAAATGGCTACTGTTGAGCCATGACAACCCCATGGTAAGCCATGATCACCTGGAATATGTTGTGTTGAGGTAACACAATCTGGAGGGACGCCTTGGCAGAGAAATTTTGAGGGATGCCTTGAATGTAAGACTCAATAGAGTCTCTTGAATTATTTATGTGCGAGAAAACCTTGGAAAGTCAATATGGATCACCTGAGGGACTGTATAGCAGAGAAGGGGATGCTTGAGCCTGGGCCTGGAGGGTGAGTGACCACAAGAAAGAGGGGACCTTAATATTTATTGTAAACTATTTATTGATCTCATGCACACGATGGGTAGTTCTTTCTGTGCAATAAAACCTTGGCAAGGAAAGATGGATCACCCGAGGGACTGTATAGCAAAGAAGGGGATGCTTGAGCCTGGGCCTGGAGGGTGAGTGACCACAAGGAAGATGAAACCTTGATAGTTATTGTAAACTATTGATTAGGATCATGCACCCAATGGGTATGTCAAGGAACAATGAGCCTAGATAACAACCATGTGGATACAAATCCACAAACTATGCAGATAATTATTGTGCTAATATTATGAAATTTTCCTAGAATTTTTTTTTATGCAATGTTTTTGCATAAGACTATGATTAACGTGCTTTTTGTCCAAGAATTATTGAAAGCAAGTGACCAAGATTAAGGGTTTGAAAAAGGACCTGACCGAGAAAGAAGGATCAATATTTCTGAAACAACTGATTGAGAAAGGCAAGATAGGTGTTTTTGAGAAAGAACACCGAGGATAGTGTTCCTTTGAGGGGGAGGGAATTGTAACACCCTATTTTCCCCAGCTTGTACTTAATCATAAAATAGGATTACCATGCTAAGGCATGTGGATAATGTAAATGTATTATTGTTAAAATCCCCATAACTGACTGTTGGGGGGGTGAAGCCTTGAAGTACGAGCTATGATATCTCTAGAGGAAAGAAAACAGTTAATGAAGAAAGGACCAGTGGTTGAATTATCAACCACCCCCATGAATGGAAGCATTGTCTAGATACAATATGTTAGCTTGAAGTACCACAGAGACTAGCAGACCCGAGCTTCCTTCTGACAGAAGGAACATGACAGGTCGAAAACCTTCCAGAGGAGGGAAGGTAATATACATAAAAATACACAACAAGAGACGTAGGGAGAGTGCAAGCTCATAAGGGAGATGCATGAACTGAAAGTAAGTGCAGAGAACATGACCTAAGGGATTGAACACAAGCTTGATGCTAAGGAAGCATCTGATAAACCTCGCAAGGTCGCTGAGATAGAGAGAGTCTCTATGAAGGATGTCGTAAACTCCCTAGTGATATCATGGCTTGGCACGGGGGTGGCCAGAGTTCTAAGAATGAATTCCTCTGAGCCTATGGTTGGGTGGAAAGGCACACACCCACAGTCAGTTAGTTGGATGCAACTTGTAATAGATAAGTATTCTCATACTCTATGAAATTGAGCTATAATTATGTAATGAAATGGGATATACTGTGAACTACCCAGGGATGTGTATGTTTTCTTAATGGTTATACTTTATCTCTTTATTCTTGTTTAGATTTTGTAGTTAAGAAAGTATGGAATTGTCTGATTTGTACACGTAAATGCACGAGCCATGTGGTGGCTTAAGTTAAAATAAGAGAACTGTGAGTTCGTCGACCTTGGGCATAGTTACCCTAAGTCTCCGAGAAGACAAATTTTGTTAAGCTCAAGAGAGGTAGTGCATATATGCACAAAATCTCTAAAGAGCGGGCAGAGAATGAGAACTCCTCAAGTTCTAAACTTGATAAAGGAGAGAAAGGGGTGTGCAGAAGACCCTTCTAAACGTTAAGTTTAGGAGAAAGAGCACAAAGCTCTTAAGCCTTTCAGAGACAACAAATCTCAAGGAGAGTAGTGAGGTCAAAGTATCGAAGGGGGTGGTTCCTTTATTTGGGGAGATGAACAGATGAAATCTGTTCAGAATAAGCCATAGTCCATTGTGATCATTGAATATGGGAAAGAGCGTGGGAGTTAACCCTTGGAGTCATTCGAACTTCGCGAGTTCGGTGAATTAAACAAGTTCACCGTAAGGGAGGAAGAATCCTTGAAGTTTTGAAGTCCCAAATTTAAATTTCAACCTTAGATCTGAGGATTCTCAAGAAACATCTCGACCATCAGATCTAGGAAGTAGATGATAGTCAAGTTACATGAACTATCAATGAGTTAAGAATATGACAACGAAGATGGGTGTGAGCCATTTAATGGGAGGTTTGGCCATCTCGGTTGTCATATCGACTCAAATACTCACTGGAGTTACTGAATCAAACACCAACCGCTCGATTTAATCGACGGCTGGGAATCATTGAGGAGTGCGCAGGTGAATTTAGCAGACCTGCTAGTTCACAGCCTGCAATCAACCCACATCGCTAATATCGTTGGGAATGGAATATCAACGACTAGGATTAGACTTGAGTCAAGCGACCACTTCCCATATTGCGAAGGTTGGAGCCCACAATTACTGTGAGTCGTCGATCGACAGACACCTCGGTATTGGTAGGATCATGACCATCAGACCTTGAACCAATGCGAGATGGATGATTGTAAGCCCCTTAGGAAATCTACAGAGTAACGAAGTCCTTCGATATCATCGGCCTGAGAGAATTGAAAATCTCAGAAGAGATAACGTTTTCAAGAGCAAAGGTGAGACGCAAGATAGCCGAGCTCGCAAGAGGAATGAAGGCTGAGGCCTTTGAACATCTACAAAAATATTCCAAGTCAGAAGAAGTTAAAATCTCAAGAGGAGGAGCGACAATAGTTGTCAAATCGGTTGTGGGGAGAAGCATGGACCATTAGATGAATGTCCAGGGAAACAAAGGAGAAGCGTTGAGAAGGAACATATCCTAATCGTCGGATCTAAGCACAATGGGACAATAGTCATTCGATATAAGGTAAAGTGCACAAGTGTTAACCTTTGTGTGCACAGGAGGATTGACTAGCCAAAGTCCCGAAGTCCTGAAGTGAGTTGGGACTATTCATTACCAAGAGGGACAGGTGGCACAAGATCCACAACCCTTAAGAGAGAGCCTATGGTCAAGGAGAGTTTGAAATCGTCGAAGTAAATCCCAACCGTTGGTCGTCAGGGGAGGTATGTGTCCACATATCCAAGGCTCTGGGAAAAATCACTTTGAAGGTTTCAGTTGAGAGTTGAAACTCCCTAAACCCGAAGTCCAAAGTGAATCTAGATCGTCATATCTAGAGAGATGTGTGGTGGAATATCGTGAGCTTCAAAAGGGAGCAAAGTTTGAGAGTTGAGATTTCTGAACCCTGGAAATTTGATGTGAATTTCAGCTGTCCGATTAAGAGGGACATGTGGTAGAAATCCACGCACTTTGAAGGAAGGAGAAAGTTCAGGTTTGAGAACTCTAAAGACCTGAAGTAAACATCAGTCGTCAGATCCAGAGGATAGGTGGCATAAGTCTGTGGACTCCGAGTAAAGAGTCGAAGTAGGTCCTGGTTGTTGATCACGAGGAGGGGTATGTGTCGATTGATCAGAATCTTCGGGTGAATGCACTTTGGAAGAAATGAGAGCATAGAAGTTTGAAACTTCCAAAGCCTGAAGAGTCGAAGAGTCGAAGGGCCAAAGTGGATCTCATCCATTGGCTGATAGGAGACACATGTCATTAGAATAGATATTTCAGGAAAAAAACTTTGAGAGTTTCAGTTAAGAGTTGAAACTCCCGAATCTCAGAGATCCAGAGACCCGAAGTGAATCTGGACCGTAGATTCAGAAGGGAGCATGGCAAAAAATCGTGTATTCTGGGTGGAAGCACTCTGAGAGAACACAAAGGATAATAGTTTGAAAGAATCGAATTTTTGAAGTAGAATCTCGACCGTTGATCGGGAAGGGAGCTAAAGGCCATAGATCTCGTCTTGGTTGAAAATTTCCAAAGTTCTGAAGAGAACTAGGGTCATTGATTTTGAGAGGACACATGAAAAATGATCTGCCACTTCAAGAGAAATCACTCCAGAAGAAAGAGAGGGTATTGAACAAGAACTACCAAAGGTCAGAGAGTCGAAGTTCATGTGAACCACCCGATTGAGAGGGATAGGTTTCAGTAGATCTTCCACTCTGGGAGATAGCCACTGCAGAGAAAACAAGGTTTGAGAGTTGAAAACTCTGAATGGAGAACTCCCAAAGCAAATCATGTCCATTGATTTAAAAAGGAGCAGATCTGAGCCATCAGTTTAGGAGTACCATCAATATCATGAGATCAAAGGTCCCATCACATTGTAGGGATTGAAGGTGCATGAACTTTGAAATGTTGAGGGTGGGCCGCAATCTAGACCATGGTTTTGGATAAAGGACACACAGAGACTCGATATGAATTGTGGGGAGAAAAGTAGTTTGGTTTCAAACCACCCTTGGCCTCTCCTACAATCACATGGTTACATGAGGTTATCGCCCAAGGTCATATAAAGAAAAGGGCTTATCAAAAAAGGAGATAGCACCCAAACTATGATATTTTGAAGGTGCGAAGAGGAGGGTCGTGGGTACCTTTAGACCCACACTAGGAAACCAAAAGTGTTTGCATCTAATTATGGAACAAGACCGTCAAGGTCTCAGAGAGTCGTTTGGCTCTAGAATCGAAGATCCTTGACCAGGAGGTCAAATTGGTTCCCTGACTTTCCAAGTTAGAAACCATGGATGGAGAATCTGTCCATTAAGAAAAGAAAAAAAATCTATGCCCCATCATGGGTGTGTTACACCCCAGTTATTTTACAACCATTATCCATCCCAAGTCAACATTGGGAGGAGGTTTCCATGGATTTCATGACATGGTTACCGAAGTTTGAAGGAAAGAGTGTCATCATGGTGATTGTTGATAGACTGGCCAAGTACACACAATTTTTTCCACTCTCTCATCCTTTCAAAGCCAGTACAGTTGCCACCACATTCATGGAGATATTTCAAAAGATACATGGAATCCCAAAGATTATTGTGAGTGGTATGGATCCCATCTTCACTCGACATTTTTGGAAATAATTATTTTATTGTTTGGGTACTCAATTGAATCATAGCTCATCCTATCATCCTCAATCTGATGGACAAACTGAGAGAGTGAAAAAATGTTTTCAAGGATACCTTTGTTTCTTTGTCTCTGATAAACAAACACAATGGTTCAAATGGTTGCCCTTGGAATAATGGTGGTATAACACTTCCTTTCATACTGCAAAAAAAATGACACCATTTATGGAATTCTATGGATACCACCCTCCTTCCATCACTTCTTATATAAAATAAAATTCTAAGGTTCAAGCAGTGGAATATCACATCGAGCATCAACAACAAGTTCTCCAAATATTAAAGGAAAATTTGACCATGTCACATAATCGCATGAAACAACAAGCAGATCAACATCATAGTGAAAGAAGTTTTGAAGTAGGGGATTGGGTGTTTTTAAGACTACAACCATACAAAAATATGTCCCTCAATCAAGCCAAGAAGGATAATAAATTATCACCAAAGTAAAATGGCCCTTATAAGTTGTTGCAAAAGATTGGTACTATGGCATACAAATTGGAGTTTCCTGCATCTTTGTGAGTACACCCAGTTTTCCATGTTTCATGCTTAAAGAAGGTTATAGGTGACAAGATCCCAGTTCAAACTATATTTCCATAACTTGATGAGGAAGAAAAAATCGTATTGGATCCTGAAGCTATCATTGACACAAGAATTCACCAGTTGAGGAATAGATCCATTTCAGAGTATCTCATTAAGTGGAGGAAACTAGTTGTTTAATATTCCACTTGGGAAGATGAGTCTTTTATACAAACGAATCCATAATTATTCAAGCATTGTAGACACCACTTTTTTGAAGGGGAGGGGCATGTTAATCCTTAAACAATGGCACATTACCCCTTAATTAGGGAATATTAATTAGTAATGTTATTCTATTTATGACGGCTTGGGTCCATTAGTTGTAATTGTACCTCCTAGTCTCATATATATACCAATGAGACCTTTTCATTTGGAATCATATTGTATTTGGAAATATATGTGGTGTATAAGGAGGTTTCCCCCTCGAGGAGGCTTATTATCTAAATTTATCTCTTTTTCAAGGCATTGAGTACTTCTTCTGAGGTTTTTCTATGCTATCATGGTATTTGGTTCCTAACATATATGTATAAAATTCAGGAGGAAAATAATATGACAGAAGGAAGTGTTCCACAGTATAAAAAATTGAGAGGCTTTAATCCAGGAGGTTGAGGAGGCTTTGGCAGAGGTCAAGGTAGAGGGGGTTTTGGCAGAGGAGGTAGAGGACCAATAATCTTCTACAATTGTAGTCAATCGAGACACTTATCTTGTGATTGTTTGAATCCTTATACAACCTTCATGTATTGTAGAGAAATGGATCATGTGACAAAAGATTCTCTTCAATTACTTGCAAAGTGGTAGGCAAGAGGGAATCATAACCAAAACTCGAATCAGAATGTACAAAAGATATCAGTAGAGAAAAATGAAAAAGGACCTAGAATAGAAACAATCACTCTTGGAAGAGCTAGTACATGGGATGATTTGATGAATAAAGGGACACAGATTGAGAAATGGGTGAGGAAATAAATAGGAACTATGCCACAATTTGACCCACAACAAGAAAAAGAGACATATCAATAAACAAGGAAGGAGATACTAGGATCGGTTTGGATAGAATCGACATCATCTACACCTCATGTGGTTGAAATTACTTTGGTCTATGATCATACTATCCCATAAAGGCCACTTCAACAAGTAAGTAATTTGAAACAATTTATGAGAAATTGTTTAGAATTGATGAAACATGAAATTTCATTGAATGCATTGCCTAGAATGATTGATCATTGTGTGCAAGAAAATGAAGTTCCTACCGCATAGAGGGTAGTGAAATAGATACTGCACAAAAAGAGGACAAGAGGAGAGTTCATATTAAGTGTGAAGATTGGGGAATATAACATGAATAATTTCATTTTAGACATGGGTTCTAATGTAAATGTTTTACCAAAGAAAACATGGGAAATGATTGGGAAGTTGAAGCTAATTTGGTCTCCCATCTAGTTAATATTGGCAAACCAACACAATATAGTACCAATTGGTTAACTGTTAGGGGTACCTGTTAATATAGATGGCATGCATAGTATAACATATTTCGAAATCATCAATATCATGGATAATAGTCATCCATATCCAATTCTATTGGGGTTTGAACGGGCCTTTGAAAATTAGGCGATTAATAATCTGAAGAAAAGGGAAATAATATCTTTGAAGTAGGGAACTTGAAAGTTATCGCACTGTTGGATCCAACAGAATGAAAGAGGTATATAGAACTAGCTAAAGGGAATGAAATTGATTATGACTGGGTGAATGGATGACTATGTCAAACCGACTGTAAATGGCACCTTAAGTTGGAGAAGCACTAGATCATGTTTGTCAGATTCAGATAAAGGTTTAGAACACTGGCAACAAAGGATGCATGAAGTATCAACTAGACGGTGTTCCCACATTACTCAATCATTGCGTTGGATTGGAACGAAGTTATGTGACCTGCACAAGTATGATAGTTTGACTGACATAGGATATTTTGTAAAGGAATTTGAGTTGCATATGCCCAAAAAACAAAGATTGTTTGCATTAGATATTTTCTTCAAGGCCACTCTAGCCAGATGGTGGGCTTCACAGAAAGAAGGAATAAAAGATTGGAAGTAATGAAAAGATTAATGCAAGTTAGATTTGGTACTGAGGTTGAGTATATTGCATAGAAATATGCAAGAGTAAGTGACCCGATATATCATATTGTGCAGTGCAAAAATATATGGAATTTGATATCGAATAAGGAATGGATGCATAGGTTCATACATACATTGGATACGATCCCCAAGAATTGGTACCTGGAACTAGAAATATGTAGAGAAACAATGAACTGGGACGAGCTAACTCAAAGGTTTATGATAACATTTACTTTTGAAAATGAATCAACATTAGTAGATGAAACTTTGCAAGCCATTAGAAATAATATTTTTTCAATAGAAGGGTTGATGGATGTAGTAAATGTGTGTAGTGTGCATAGAGATTCTGTGATAGCTCATTAAATACTGGAATGTAATAATGTTCCTAAAGAAGATGAGGACAAGGAAGATCCAAGAAATATATAAATACCTAAAAATGAGGGTGAGGGAACAGTAGAGGTTCCATAGCTTGGATTTGTTGTGTATGAATGACCATTAAGAATGCGTAAGGTGAATATTGGGACAAAAGAGAATCCAAAGTTTGTGTAGATAGGTGACTACTAGAATGATGAAACTGTGAAAAATATTGCAGACTTACTACACGAGTATTAGGATTTATTCCCAACCAAGTTTTCATAAATGAAAGGGATAGTTGGTGAGTTGGGAGAAATGAAGATCCCTTTGAAACTAGATTCTAAGCCAGTAAGACATAGACCCTACGGATTGAACTGAAAGTATAAATAGAAGGTAAAGGTAGATATAGAACAAATGTTAGAAGTTGGAAACATTGAACCAGTAGTAGAATCAGAATGGATAAATCCAATGGTATTAAAAGATAATAAAACAAGGGGAATAAGAATTTGTGTAGACCCAAGAAAGCTAAATGATGTATGTCTGCACGATCCATTTATGACACCTTTTATATATGAATTTATAGAGAATATAGGGGGGAAGGAGGCCTACTCTTTCATGGATATATTCCCAGGATATCACCAGATAAATATTACATAGGAAGAAAGACATAAAACTACCTTTGCGATAGAGTGGGGAAGCTACCAGTAGACAGTGATTCCTTTTGGGATGAAGAATGCCCCTGCAATTTTCTCGAGAGTAGTTATCGCAACCTTTAAGCAATTTATTCATAAGTTCCTTGAATTTTATTTAGATGATTGGAATGTGTTTATTCTATTAAAATATCATATAGAAGTATTGATATTAATGTTAGATAGGTGTAGACAATGTCATATTTCATTGAATTTGAAAAAAAAGTATTCTTTGTGCACCTTTTGGAATTTTGTTGGGCCATGTGGTATGTAAGCAAGGCTTACTAGTGGATCCTACAAATATTGCAGTGATTATGGAGTTACCTCCACCTACATCAATACAAAAGTTAATAGAAACACTGGGCCATACAAGATACTATAGGAAGTTCATTAAAGTATATGCGTAGATTACAACACCCATGTAGAATTTGTTGAAGAAAGAAGATAAATTCTAGTGGAATGAGGACTGCCAAAAAGGTTTGGACATATTGAAGAGACTGCACAAATTTTGATATTCCCATATTGGAAGAAGGAATTTCATGTTCATGTGGATAAATTATCCATATCTTTAGGAACAATATTTTCTCATCTAGGAGAAGGAGAGTTATACCACCCAATTTCATTTGCAAGTAGGAAGTTTTCAACAACAGAAAAGAACTACACTACGATAGAATGAGAGGGGTTGAAAATTGTGTATGCACTGTCGAAGTTTAGACACTGTTTGTTGGGTTCTCATTTCAAGATGTATACAACCATTTTGCACTAAGATACTTAGTGAACAAGCTAGTGTTGGGGGGGGGAGAATTTGCAGACATTTACTTTTGTTCCAAGAATAACTTTGAAGTCATCATTAATACAGGAACATTGAATGAAGGACCAAATCACTTAACATGAATTGTATCAGGAGAAGATGTAGGAAATATAGATGATAATTTACCGAATGCACATTTATTTGAAGCTCAAATGGTGGATGACTACTTCGTAAACATTGTGCAATTCTTAAGTACAGGAGTGGATCCATTGGACATGATAGTTAAAGAAATAGTTAGTGGTTAAGGAAACAGACTACCATCTAATCACAGGAAACTTATATAAGTTAGGTGCAGATGGGATATTAATACGACATGTGTTAGAGAATGAAAGGCCAATGATACTATCGGAAGCAGATGAAGGTATCGTAGAAGGACACTATGCAGGTAGAGAGATATCACAAAATATTTTTTGTGCAGGGATATGGTGTCCTACACTTCACAAGGATTCTAAAGAATATTTCCCAGCATCTGATATTTGTCAAAGGATTCAAAATCCATCCAGAAGGGATGAGATTCCCTTGCATACATAGTTTACACTATAGAATTTTGATAAATGGGAAATAGACTTCGTTGGATTGATCAATCCACCAACCAGGAGATCAAGAGCTAGGTATATAATCATTGTGATAGAGTATTTGACTAGATAGGAAAAAGAAGCACTGGATGTAGACTACAACACGAAGACTATTGCACAATTCTATTTGAGAATGTCGTTACAATATTTGGTTTCCCATGCATTTTACTGAGTGATATTGGGATGCACTCAATGAATAAGATGATTAGAGAATTGAATAAGGAGTTTCAAATTCACCATCATAGGAGCATGATGTATCACCCTTAGGAAAATGGGACAGTAGAATCCTTCAATAAAATTTTAGAGAATGCTTTGACAAATATTTGCAACATAGGGAGGAATGATTGGGACTTAAGGATCCCTGCAATATTATGGGCATATAGGACTATAAGAAAAAGTTGACAGGACATACACCTTTTAGGTTGGTATATGGGAAAGAAGTAGTAGTGCCAATGGAATTTATTGTGCCAAGTTTGTGCGTTGCAACGATTGTTGATCTTTTAGAATTTGGTGTAGTAGAGGGAATATTGACACAGTTGTTATAGCTCGAGGAAGATTGATTTTTCGCAGGATTCCATCAACAAGTCCAAAAGGCAAGAGAAAAAGAATGTCATGATAGGCATATTAAACAAAAAAAGTTTGAAGTGGGAGACTTAGTTTTTTTGTATGATAACAAGTTCATGTAGAACTCAAGGAAGTTTAGGATGCATTGGTTAGGTCCACATGTGATCAAGTATGTGACAGAATCAGGTAACGTGCAACTAGAAATGTTGAATGGTGAAGTATTGAGGGGACTCATGAATGGGATTCAACTAAAACTTTATAGGGATGGTCGACCATCCCTGCACAGGAACCTATGTACCATAGTAGTTTATTATAGTAAGAAAAATAAATAAAAAGCATAAAAAGAAAAATAATAGAAAATGCAGAAAAAGTAATAAAGTAAGTGAAGGAAAGAAACAAAAAATTGAAGTGTTAGTCAAGGGTCAAGAAGTTAACATAGTTCATAGAAAGAAATAAGAAAGAGAATGTCATGAATGAGAATGAAAGAGGAAGAAATATACATATATATCAAGAGTAAGTGCATAGAATAAGTAAGTTATGAGCTGATAAGGGATCGTGCAGAGGAAGTGAATTGCGCGCAAAAGAAAAGTTTTTTCAACAAATGATGCAACCCTCCTACTCCCCCATAGGACTGCATGACCTCCCGGACTTGGATCCCTGAATTCTCAAGTCAAAAGACTCTATGGAACCTTAAATTTCCCCCTCTGTATCAAAACATAGGCCCTCTCGACTTCTTGGTGCAAGTCTGACAACAACCCATGAACTTCCCCTTTTGCTCTGTGCAAAAACTCAGAATGTCGGTGTTAGCTCCCTTTTGGATAAGCTCTCACTGGAAATGATCTGGGGTTATGACCATGTGATTGTGGGTGTGGTCACAAGCGGTCTGGAGTTAAACCAGTTTTGGGCTTGCAATGCTCTTATGACCTCCACGCGTCCCCTTGGCGAAACCATGGTTCAAATTGTATCCCTCCTTCGATCCCTTATCCTCTTCACAAATTTTGTCCCCACAATTCCACGGGATCGTCGATATCATGACATTGACTATAGCTTCCAAATCAACGCTTCCAATATGTGACCTCCTTATATGAGGACTAGATTAGCTCTCCTTGAATCGATTGTCCAGGTTCTCTTCACAATTCTAGACTCCGGGAGTTTGAAATATCAAACTCAACACTCTTCTGTACTCCAAACTTCTAGAAATGGTGATCTATGGACACTTGTCCCGTAAATCAATGACTCAGTCTTCACCTGGGTGTTTTACCTTTCAACCTAGATCAACAGTCCAACAACCCCTTCTCGCTTGATGATCAAGATTTCCTCTGGGGCTCCGAACTTCTGAGTTTTCAAATCTCAAACCTCTTCCTTCCAATGTATTTTACCCAGAGACTAATATCCACTGACGCATGTCCTCCTGATCCAATGATTGAGGGTTACTTTGGGAGTTTACCCAGAATTAACAGATTTGTGCCACGTCTACTCTGAATCTAACGGTCCTGATATTATTACAGGACTTCAGGTCTTTGCGCTCTGGAGATCTCAATTCTCAAACTAAAAACTCACTTCAACTTTTCTCCAGAGTATGAGATCTATTGACAAGTGTCTCCTCTCAGATCACCGACTCATGGCTCTTCGACTCTCCATGCTTTGGGAGTTTCAAGTCTCAAACTTGACCCCTTATGAACTTGCGTATCTGATGGCTCAAGATTGATCAATCAAATGACTCAGATTCCACCTCAGCGTTCCGAGACTCCAAACCTCAGGAATCTTAAGTTTCAAACTGCTCTCCCTCCTAAGCTTACATCAACCAATGGTTGTGATTCCTCCTGGTGATTCGACGCTTGGTACTCACCTCCAGTGATCTGATGGTTTAGATCTATCATGTTGGTCAGATGGTCGATATTCTATTCCGAGGTTCTGGACTCTGGGAATCTCAAGCTTCAACTCTAATAACTTCACTCTACTCTTTACACGAAGTGATAAAACTAGTACACCTCCTTTTGATCTGATGGTTGTCTATATTCTTCCTTATGATGTGACGATCACGGTAATTCTTCCTCCTAGGCTTCTGATATCTCTCCAGCTTGGAAGATTTATTCACTTTCAAAGGTTCCAAACCTTTGTTCTGCTGATGAATCTATCTCTGGGATCTCGTCAACACTCGTGAAAAGTGTTATCTATTCTAAGATTCTATCCTTGAAAGGTTTTCGATCTCCCAGGCACACTCTGTGTTCTCTGGATTTCGAATAAATCATTTCTAAGTATTTTCTTGAAAAGAAAATGCTTCTTGCACACCTGGTGTTATTATGTGCTGGTTATTCAAAGCCTGCTGACTTCTTGACATTGTGCACACCTTACACCTGGTCTGAGTTTCTCTGATTCTCTTTGAACTTCTTTGAATCAATCTAAGACTCAGTCGACACACTCCTTGCATTCAAGATGAACACCTTGCATACAAGTATAAGAAGAGAAACAATTGAAACTCAACCAATTTCGTCACAAACTCATATAATTAATCTCTCGAACACTCATACATAAAACGAAATGTAATAAATCATACACACAAAATAACGTTCATTAAATCACACATGAAATGAACACAATCCAAGGATTTGGGACAATTTCTATTTTTTTCTATTCATTCATGAAAAACAAAATACATAGTGTGTCTTCTACTCTATTTTTCTCTACTGATCTCTCTATTCTGTCTCAAAACATACTCTGCTCTATTACAATGCAACAATGAACTATCTAAGGACTGTTCCACGAGCTCTCTCATCCTCTTCTGAAATCTATCATTTCAAATTCAAAACTATTACCTACTCTAGCCTATTACAATAACTACTAGTTATTGCCAGATAGAGTCGACACTCCATATCTGCAATTTCTTACAGTCCTTCCAGACTTACAAACAAGTTACATTTTAAACTGTTGTATACAAAAATATCTCAACAACTGATTAAATTCTGAGTTAACTTCTTGATTTGAAACTTTGTCATTGCTGAGATGTCATTCATCTGCCTCCACATGTGCATTGTTGACTTTGAAGGTGATGCTCCTGCATCATACTCCTCTGGTTAAAAAAATTCACGGACTCTTGTCCATGAGATCTTGCATTGTCTTTCCATGCTTCAAAATATCAGGCTTTGTGACCCAACTTGCATCTTCCATTGGATGATATTTCCACTTCACTGAGTACTCAGGATACATCTTCCTCCTAGTTTTCCTTCCATCCCTCTGTTCAATGATTTTCTCCATCTGAGGTTTTTCTCTTCCCACTGAATTTCTTTCTGATCATCTGATTCTCCTGACTCATCTCTCCTATAAAGATACAAGTTTTCAAAATTGAATATCGACAATATCTCAACATTGTCTGCCAACTCAATCTCATAAGCATTGGCTGTGAATTTTCTGAGAATCCTGCATGGTCGTATATTTTTCATCTTTAACTTGTTATATGTTCCCTTTGGAATGTTGGATCATGTTTTCATTGATGCCAATGGTTTGATTTATTGATGTAAAAGGATTGATTGATTGATTATTGATGTAATATTATATGTATTTTCCTTAATGAGAATACATAGATGAAGATGGATCAATGAGTTGTCATTGATATGATGAAGATGGATCAATGAGTTGTCATTGATACATGATGAAGATGGATCGTTGTGGTTTCATTGGTATA
>JZKD02S1592567.1:23640-40178 GCA_000966675.3 Picea glauca
GTTAACCCTAAAATAAGGAAAATAGGTTAAGTGACCTAGAAATGGGTTAAGTGACCTAAAAATGGGTTAAGTAACCTAGAGGATGAAAGTATAAATAAGATAGCAATGGTCTCTTCTAGATCATCCTTTTTGTGGATCAATGAAGAGCTTCTTGTGAGAATATCTTTTGGAGTATTGATGGAGAGCTTCTTGTGAGAGCTTCTTGAGCATTTTTGGTGTGGAACACTTAAGAATATTGAATATATACATGTGACTAAGGTAACCAAGGATATATAAGACAAATTTCAGAAAGAAGGTGAAGAAAAGAGGGTTGGAATTGAAGGGAGTATAAATTCTTTTGATGATGCTTTCTAAGGTATGTTGTTTACAGGTCATCTCACCATTTTCGCTATAACTTTTTTTCTATAATGATTCAGACTGTGAAATTTCTATTCCATTGAAAAAACATATACAAGTATCTATGGTAAAAAATTCAGATTGTGGGTCGTTTTAGTTTGGGAGTTACACTCTGTGGAAAATAGGGTTTGTGGCTAGTCCTGAAACTAGTCAAAAACAGGTGTTTCAGGTAAAAACGTCATAACTTCTTCATAACAAATCCAAATTTAGTGAGACAAAATGTGTTGGTTATTTTACAGTCTGTAGTATGTTTTGTAACATTTTCAGATCAATTCAATGAATATTTTGTGCAGGGAACGCTCTACAAGGTCGCTCTCTAGAATAAGCCAGAATTCAACAAGGTATGTTATTTTTGCTATAACTCCTTTTATGTAATATACCAGATATAAAATGTATGCAGAACAGAAATAAAATGCTAGTAATGGCAGAATAACAACAATATAACCAAAACATTCACCACAATAACACTAAAATGATATAAGAATAACAACATAAATAACACTTGGAATCTGAAAGCAATGTTCATGGGCCTCTTCGAGGGGGCAACCTCCAGTTGAGAAGAGCTCTATTACAATAATATCCAAGATAGGGTTCTCATACCCTTGACTCCTATTTATACTAAAAAGAAGCATCTAGAGGAATATCCTTCTAGAAGCGGAAGCTTCTATTAGGTCTTCTTACATCCGCCTTATTCTATTTTATTGAAAGGCCTTATTAATATTGGCCTTTATTACATCTGAATGTATTGTTCTACCTATGTGCGGTTTAGGACCCTAACATGTCTGCCCCCTTAAAAACAACCTTGTCCTCAAGGCTTGAGATGAGGAAATTGTTTCAGAATGGTAGTTGGTTCCCAAGTGGCATCTGTTGGAGTTGTGTCTTTCCACTGGACTAGCACTTCCCTGATGGTTCTCTGACATAGGCGATACTCACGCTAGTCCAGAACTGCTTCTGGTTGTAGCCAAATGGATCCTTCTTCATCTAACTCTGGAAGGTTGGTTTGAATTTAGAACTTAGCTCCAATCACCTTCTTTAAGCATGAAACATGAAAAACATGGTGTAGCTTTGAATGGCTAGGAAAAGATAACTGATAGGCAACTTGTCCCACACGCTTGAGCACGATATAAGGACCATAAAATTTGGGCGCTAGCTTCTGAGAATGCTCGACCTTAAGGGAAGTTTGCTTGTAAGGTTGTAGTCGAAGAAACACCTGATCCCCTTTTGCAAATTGACATTCAGAGTGACCTTGATCTACTTGTTGCTTCATGCGATTCTGTGCCATGACCAAATTCTCTTTGAGGGTACAGAGAATAGCCTCTCAAGTTGTAAGTGTTAGTTCAACCACCTGGACCTTCGAGGCACCCGGTAAGTATGAGAGAACTTAAGGTGGCTTCTGTCCATATACTGCTTCAAAAGGAGTCATGCATGTAGCTGTATGGTATGAAGTGTTGTACCACCATTTAGCTAGGGGTAACCATTGAGCCCACTGCTTTTGCCTTTCTGAGAAAAAACACCTCAAATATGTTTCCAAACACTTATTGACAAATTCCATTTGGCCATCAGTCCGGGGATGATAAGTTGTGCTGAGATGCAATTCTGTGCCTTGTATCTTGAACAGTTCTTGCCAAAAATTGCTTGTGAAAGTTGGGTCATGATCAGAAACAATAGAGTGCGGCATACCATGAAGCTTGAAGACCTGATCCATGAATATTTGAGCCACCGTGGATGTTGTAAGCGGGTGTTGAAGGGTGCAGAAATGAGCATACTTGAAAAGGCAATGAACAACCACCATGATGACGGATTTATTTCCCAATTTGGGTAAGCCGGTAATAAAATCCATAGAGATATCCTTCCAAATAGCAAGTGGAATCGGGAGCGATTGTAGTGTGCCCGGTGATTTGAATGTTTCTCCCTTGTTGCATTGACACACGTCACATTTAGCTACAAAATTATGAATGTCATATTTCATACCATCCCATAAAAAGGAACGTTTGACTCTGTCATAGGTTTTGGTGAACCCAGAGTTCCCTGCTATGGGTGTAGCATGAAGCTCAGAAAGTACCATGGATTTAAGATTTGATTTTTTACTTAAATACAAACGGCCTTTGTATCAAAGTTACTCATGGATCCAAGAGTACCCTGGGGAAGATGGAGCATTGGATTGCAATTGTTGGATCAACTGTGAACTTTTGGGATCTTGTAGCCATTCCTGGTGAACGGCTTGGAGCCAATCTGGTACAATGAATGAAAGAGAAAAAAGGGATCCTTCATCTTCATATTTTCGAGAAAGTGGATCTGCAACCACATTGTCTTTTCCTTTCTTATAAATGATCTCATAATCATATCCAAAGAGTTTAGTCACCCATTTTTGTTGTTCTGGGGAGGAAATGCGTTGTTCCAGAAAAAACTTGATTGTTTGATGGTCTGTCTTAATTTGGAACCATTGCCCCAATATATAAGGACACCATAGATCCACAACATGCAGAATAGCCAACATTTCCTTTTCATAGATGGATTTGCCCAGATTTATTTCAGATAGTTGCTTGCTTGTAAAGGCCAAAGGTCGACCCTCTTGCATAAGGACAACACCAATTCCTTTCCCTGAGGCATCACATTCCAACACAAAGGTCTTTGTGAAATCGGGAAGGACGAGGACTGGAGTGGTGCACATGGCCATCTTCAAGGTTTCAAAGGCTTGAGTAGTGGTCGTAGTCCAAGTGAAAGAGTTATTTTTTAGGAGAGCAGTGAGAGGTGTTGCAATCTTCCCATAATTCTTAACAAACTTGCAATAATACCCTGTTAAGCCTAGAAATCCATGCAACAAGCTCTTAAGAGTCTTTGGGTGAGGCCAGTCTTGCATAGCTTCAATCTTTTTAGGATCCACCCTGACACCATTGTTGCCAACCAGATGACCCAAGTATTCTACTTTTGAGGCGCCAAAAGCACATTTAGACTGTTTTAGGAAAAGTTGGTGCTAAGCGAGTAGATGGAGAACTCAATCCACATGAGAAAGATGGTCTGTCTAGATTTTTCTATAGATGAGGATATCATCAAAGAAAACTAAGACAAAATGGCAGAGAAAAGGATGGAAGACGTGATTCATGAGGCTTTGGAAGGTGGAGGGGGAATTACACAAGCCAAAGGGCATGACCAAAAACTCATAGTGGCCCTCATGAGTTCTAAATGCAGTCTTGCGAATATCTATCTCTTTCATACGTATTTGGTGGTAGCCCAAACGAAGATCCAGTTTAGTGAATAATTGGGCACCACTCAATTCATCCAGGAGGTCATCAATGACAGGAATGGGGAATTTGTCTTTGATGGTAAGTTTGTTGAGGGCACGGAATTCAGGACACATTCGACAAGAATCTTCTTTCTTCAGGACCATGACCATAGGAGACGAATAGGGGCTCGTACTAGCGGGGATAATGCCTGTAGTAAGGAGTTCCTGGACCATTTTCTCAATTTCATTTTTTTGGGAAAATGGGTGACGATACGGACAGATATTGGGAGGAAGGCTTCCTGGTACAAGGGGAATGGAATGATCATGAACACCATGGGAAGGAGGGAGGCCTTGGGGAGTGGAAAAGACCAATTGATGTTTAAAAAGGATGTCTTGGAGGTCTTGCAGTACCGAGGGTGTCTCTGTTGCTTGTATGGAATGGAGTTGGGCGATAACACAAGAATGACCCTTTTTGAGTAGCTTTTCCATGCGATGGGAACTAATCATCTCAGGTGAATTGGTGGTGATGCCTTGGAACTTATATTGGTGGCCCTCCTGGTCGAATTTCATGGTTAAGTCTTTAAAATCCATGAGAATGGGACCCAAAGTCCTTAGCTAGTCTGCACCTAGGACAATGTCACAACCTCCCATGTTGATAGAAAAAATATGGGATTTCATGTGGTAGTAACCAATTTGGAGACACACATTTTCACAACGCCCTCCACATTTCATGGAACCACCATTGGCAATCATGATTTGGAAATTATTGACGGCATGGATGTAGCAATGAGTTTCTTGGGCAATGAAGCAATGAATAAAATTATGGGTGTTGCCACTATCAACCAGAATGATGACCTTCCGGTGCTTGATGTAACTGATTAGCTTAAGGGTTTGGGGAGCTGAGAAGCCAATGAGAGCATTAAGGGAAATGACTGGTTATACTTCGGGAGGGTCTGAGGGAGGGGTTATGTCAGTGGATTCAGGTGATTCAGACATAGAGGGGGTTTCTTCATCTTCTTCTGAAATCTCCTCGGAGATGGCCATAAAAAGATCTTGTTCTTTACACTTGTGGCCCAGGAAATATTTGTCATCACAGTTATAACAAAGGCCTTTGAGTTGGCGTTCATCCATTTCAGCCCAAGTCAATTTTTGGATCTTTAGTGGAGCAGAGGGAGTAGTGGGATTTACTAGTTTAGGGTGAGGGATGAAGGAGGGTTTGCGGTTTTGAGAAGATACAACCTGTTTTGCTTCTTTATCTCTTTTGGTATCCTCCAACCAAATCTCAGGCCGAGAAATGAGGACATGGGCCCGAATTTCATCCTTGAGGCCGCTGATAAAACACTCTCGAAAAAAGGCATCAAACATGCCCTCTGTTCTAAAAGCCAGGCACTTAAAGGAAGCTATAAAGTCTTCCACTATTCCTAATTTTTTCAGCTTTGTCAAATATTCCAAATGGTTGGTGTCAGTGTCAAAGCATTCATAAAGCTCTGCCACAAATTGTGTCCAAGCAATATACCCTTGACGACAATTGTTCTCCATTGCCACCATTGCCAACGTTCTTGATCTAGATGGAGAACACCATACCATAGTTTGGCCAAGTCATCTTTAATGTTGTATAAAGAGAAGTAATGTTCCATTTGGGTTACCCAACCAGTGGGGTCTGAGCCATCAAATTTGGTCACATCCACCCGTGGAAGGCGTAGGTCATGTTGAAAGTGATGGTTCTGCAAGGTATGGGAATGAGAGGAATGGTTACCTTCAGTATGTGGGGGTGAGGAAGAGGAAGGATTATCTGTAGGGATATGAAGTTTGGTGCAGAGTGCCAAAAATAATGATTCAAGTTGGGTGGTGAGGTCTTGTTTGATTTCTCCCATTGAGGACTACATGGTTGTATTGATGGTGGAAACATTGGCACTGAGTTGTTTCACTTCTTGTTGGGTCTCAATGAGACCAGATTACAAAGTGTTGAAGAGAGCTTCCAAGTCTAGGCTACGAGTGTGGGCCATGAGGATGGGGGAACTAAAAAGGGGCGGGTGGGGTAAAAATAATTTGCCAAAAAAATTATATGGATGAATGTGATAAGGAAGAAGAGATGAATCCAATGGAATAGGTCTTAAATAATGGTGAAAAAATTTCCAGACTTTTTTTTTTACATCCGGTCTGAAGAATACTGCAGAGAAGAAATGCCCAAATGCTTAACCAGAAAGAAATGTGTATTTACTTGGCAACCCAAACATAGTTGCATGGAAATAGATCTTGTCTATTTTAATTTGTTTATGTTTCTGTCCCCAATAGTTAGGTATTCAAGGGTTCTACAGACAAGGGTTTTCCCTGTGCTATAGCTCTCTGATATACGTACGGGGTCCACCAGTAGTACTCGACCCAATATCTCAGGGAACTAACTAAGGAGGATAGATCGTACCCTTAGCCGTACTACCTGACTACCTAGGTACTAGAAAGTATCTTCCCGAGTGTTGTTCTCAGTGACACTATAGCAGTCAGGCGACCGATTGGTTTATCTAAAGAGGGCTTCAGGTAATCTACGCTGATCTATACACAGGTGTTGTCTGATGCACTACCACTCGAAGGGGTACCGAA
Source organism: Picea glauca (assembly GCA_000966675.3). NCBI lineage: Eukaryota > Viridiplantae > Streptophyta > Pinopsida > Pinales > Pinaceae > Picea > Picea glauca. The sequence goes on from JZKD02S1592567.1 coordinate 29,858, forward strand.
AAGGGTTACAAGGGTGGCCAACAGATGTGCGCTTAAGTACCACTTGTATTTCCTACGTGTATGAATCCATCAATCGTGGGTTTATGTGCGTAATGACAGATCTCTGTGGCTTAAAGATGTCGAAATACGTCCCCACCTTGAAAAAAAATTAACCCACACTTTATACCGAGGAAAGTGCTCTAATACCACTTGTAATATACCAGATACAAAATGTGTGCAGAATAGAAATAAAATGATAGTAATGGCAGAATAACAACAATATAACCAGAACATTCACCACAATAACACTAAAATGATATAAGAATAACAACAGAAATAACACTTTGAATCTGAAAGGAATGTTCACGGGCCTCTTCGAGGGGGCAACCTCCAGTTGAGCAGAGCTCTATTACAATAATATCCAAGATAGGGTTCTCATACCCTCGAATCCTATTTATACTAAAAAGAAGCATCTAGAGGAGGATCCTTATAGAAGCAGAAGCTTCTATTAGGTGTTCTTACATCCGCCTTATTCTATTTTATTGAAAGGCCTTATTAATATTGACCTTTATTACATCCAAATATATTGTTCTACCTATGTGCAGGTTAGGACCCTAACATTTTATGAGAGGTTCCAAGTAGTGCCACCTGGAGGAATTTGATGCATACCCCTGAACCCTCGGGTCGAGGTCCGCACAGGATCGCTCTAAATCTTCCCTTGGACCGAAACGACTCCTTTGTTTCATTGGAATGTCCAACAATTCCACAGGTCATTTTTAAAACTCGCCCTATGTAGATTGAACCTAGGTGTGAGCCTTACTCTTCTATATGACCATGTTCTGGTCTTTACACAGACGTCTCTCACTTCTCATAGGTTCACAAGTTCAGGCATTGAACTTTCATGCTCCTCTTCTATGAAACCCTGAGACACGATAGTCAACGGTGGTTTGACTTTCCTTTCGCCCTTTTCGCAACTCGCAATCTCGCGAGTTGGAGTGTAGACCCTTTGTGCTTCCCCTTTGCGAAATATTGAGATGTGGTAGGGTAACTATGGTTGACACCTCAATGCATGAATACATGCCACATGTCACCCTTGCCGTCCCCACCTGATAGATGTGCCATGCATTCACATGAGCTCTCGACTCTTAGCCACTTCGCAACTCCTACACTATTCCTCTGTCCCTTCAAAGATCTGAACTCCGAAATGAGAGTTCATGGGAGATATGATGGCCCTCATTGGCTTGGATATAACAACCCTACTTCTCCTGAGATTATAATTAGAAAAGAACTTGTTTTAACCCCCCTTGTTCCTCTGCAAGATTTAATGGATCTCGGATCTTCGGTACTTCTCCACAGAGAATTCCGACTGTTCAATTCCTTCCCACAAGAATCTCTTGCGAAATGAACTATGTTCTTTCACCGAGACTTATCCTTCTGCAAAGAAACTCCACTTCACCTCCCTTTGAGTACTTCAAAGGCACTAACCCTCCTGAGATTTCTTTGCAAACTCAAGCCTCCAAAAGATCTCTTGCTTGCACTCCTTGCGATAAACCTTCAAATACTTCTAAGTATTTGATTCTTCGACTCTGTTCACCTTCTGCAACAACAGTCTTTCTCTCTTCAACCTTAGTTGACAAGTTCTAAGGTCTCAACTAGCTTATTCACACCTTGCACAACTTCTGTGCTTCACCTTCACTTCTACTGAAATGAGAACAATGGTATCTCTCCTGAGCTTTCAGAGATAAACTCTGAACCTTGTCAATGCACACCTTGCAGATGCTTTCACTACACTCCTTGCAGGAACTTCTCTCACTTAGGAAGATAAACAATTGAAACTCATTCTCCCTCTCTCTCTCATACTTCAAACTTCTAACATGAAATCATATATACACAGCATAGACTCAAAACAAATACATAACAGAGAGAATAAAACAAGTGTAAGCAGACTATTCAACATGTATAAACAAAAAACATCATAACACCATGAATTTGAGTCAGAGCTTCATATATTAATTCAAAGCTTCAGTACATGGGTTCCTCTCTACAACTTTCTGCTACAACTTTGTCTTTTTGCTCTATGCTAATGTTCATAATGTTACAATGATACAAAGATGAGAGTGTCTATAGTCGTTTTCCCTCCTACACTCTAAAATTGTCTAATCTTCATTCAACCCTACCTATTTTCATTAACTATGCATAAATGCCTCTACCTACTACAGATGAGAGCGAATCGCTCATGATTTGTTTAAAATATCTCGACATAAATGTAAGTACACTTCCCCAAATATCACATTTGTATCCGCTTCCTAATCTTTCAGAACATTTCAAAACATGAAAAATGTGCTGGTGCTTTTTCCAGCTGGCTTCTGCCTTCACGCTCGCTTGGCTGCTGACGATGCTCCTGCATCATACTCCCTCACTTGAAAATTTTCATGAACTCCTGTTCATGACTTCTTGCACGGTCTGCCCATGCTTTTGAATTTCTTCTTTATCCTCCCAGCTGGCATCTTCAACTAGATGTCCCTTCCACTTGACCAAGTATTCGAGATACTCTTTTCTCCTAGTCTTCCTGCTGACTCTCTTGTCAATTATACTTTCCATCTGTGGATTTTCAACTATAGGCATTTGTTTGATCCATTGAACCTCTGTCTTTTCATCCTCTGCTCCTGCTTCTTCAGCTCTATAAGGGTACAAATATGAGATGTTGAATATCGGTGAAATTCTGATCCCATCGGGTAATTCAATATCATATGCGTTTGCCCCAAATTTCTTCATGACTCTGCATGGTCCAATATTTTTCATCTTTAGTTTATTATATGTTCCTCTTGGGAACCTCTCCTTCCTCGAATGTGAAAGAATCAAATCACCAACTTCAAATTGAAGTTCTCGCCTGTTTTGATCTGCTCTGTGCTTGTATTCTTGATTTGAACTCTGCAATCACTTCTTGACTTGGCTATGAATCTCCTTCATTAATTCTGCAAAGTCCTCAACACTAGCACTTATGAATTCATCTTGTTCTGAATCTTTCAATTCAGAAAATCCCCTTGGCTGCATTCCATATACAATTTGGAATGGACTCTTCCATGGGCTTCTGTTAATCAAATCATTATAAGCAAATTCTGCCTGTGGCAGAATGTGATCCCACTGACTGTGGTGTTCAGTCACTAGGCTCCTCAACAAATCTCCCAAGATTTTTTTCACAACTTCTATTTTCCCATCTGTCTTAGGATGATACGCTGAGCTAAATGACAAACTTGTCTCCATCTTCTTCCATAAATTCCTCCAAAAATGTCCCACGAACTTGGTATCTTGATCTGAAACTATGCTTCTTGGCAAGCCATGAAGTCTGACGACTTCTTTGAAAAATAGGTTGGCAATATGAGTTGCGTCGCTGGTTTTCTGGCATGGTATAAAATGTGCCATCTTTGAAAATCTGTCTACCACCACAAATATTGAATCACATCCTCTTTGTGTCCTTGGAAGTCCCAATATGAAATCCATGCTCACGACATCCCACGGCCTCTCAGGTATGGGTAATGGCTGGTATAACCCCGTGTTCTGCCTTTTCCCCTTTGTTTGCTGACAAATTCTACATCTGTCCACAAATTTCTTAACATCTTTCCTCATCCCTGGCTAAAAATATGTGCCATTCAGTTTTGAGAACGTCTTATCATGACCAAAGTGTCCATCCAATCCTCCACTATGTTTTTCTTTCAACAAATTCTCCGGAATACATAATTGATTTCCCCTGAATAATAATCCATCCTGGATCATATATTCATTCCATTGGCTTCTGTCCCTAAGAAATGGATTCTTAGATGCCTCATATTCTTCCTTAAAATATAGGTCATCCTTGTACATTTCTTTGAGGTTATCAAAACCCAAAGTTTTGACTCTGAATTCCTACATAAGCAAACATTTCCTGCTCAAAGCATCAACAACTTTGTTAGCAATTCTAGAAATATGCTTAGTTACAAAAGTAAAATTCTACATGTTTTCAACCCATTTAGCATGCTTTTGGTTCAACTTGTCATGTTGAGTCATGAATTGCAAAGCGTGATTATCGTTGTACAAAACAAACTCCTTAGGAACCAAATAGTGTCTCCATTTCTTCAACGCTTGTATGATAGTATAGAATTCTTTGTCATATGTTGAGTATTTAATCTTTGCTTCATTCAACTTTTCACTGAAGTATGCGACCAACCTATCGTCTTGGCTCAAGACCGCTCCAATTTCAAATCCACTCATGTCACACCTGACCTGAAACGTCTTGTTAAAGTCTGGCAAAACCAGAATTGGTTGTTCAGTGATCCTCTTCTTCAGCATATTGAAGCTTTTCTCTACTTCCTCTGTCCAATGAAAAGATTTATGTCTTTTCTTCACCGTATCCATCATTGGTGCACTAATTCCATTGAAATTTCAGATGGATTTCCTGTAGAAACTAGCTAAACCATGGAATCTTCGAACTTCAAACACACCTTTCGGCGATGGCCAATTCTTAATTGCATTTACCTTTTCTGGATCCATCTTCAACTCATTCACAGAGATAACAAAACCCAAATAAATGAGTTATGTCCTCATAAATGATGATTTCTTCATGTTTATCAGCAACTTCTCTTGCTGTAATCTCCTCATCACTGTAGCTCAATGATTAAAGTGTTCTGCTTCTATCTTGTTGAAAAAAAATATATCGTCAAGATATACAATGACGAATTTCCCAATGAATTCCTTCAGGACTTCATTCATCAATCTCATGAAAGTACTAGGTGCATTTGTTAAGCCAAATGGCATAACAAGCCATTCATATAGCCCTTCATTCATCTTGAATGATGTCTTTCATACATCACCTTCTCTCATATGAATTTGATGATATCCGCTTTTCAAATCAATCTTTGAAAAAAATATTGCTCCACTCAAGCAATCCATCAAGTCATCCATCCTTGGTAATGGAAATCTATATCTGATGGTAATATTATTGATTTCTCTTGAGTCTATACACATCCTCCAGCCTCCATCTTTCTTTGGCCTGAGCACTGTTGGAACAACACATGGAATCAAGCTCTCTCTAACCAATCCTTTGTCCATCAAATACTAGACTTGCCTCTTAACTTCTTCATTCTTCTATGGCGTCAACATGTACGTTTCTTTGTTTGGTAAACTAGCTCCAGGTATAAGATCAATGTGATGGCTTATACTCCTAATCAGTGGCAATGAATGAGGTAGTTTGTCGACTACTATATCATCGAACTCTTCCAACAACTTCTAGATTTCTTCTGGTAAATCATCCACTCTTGTACTGGTCAAAACAATTTTTGTCTTTCTGACCACAATAAATGGTGTGTCTTCCTTCTTCTTAACCTCATTAGGAAGTTCCTTCCCATTCATGAGAAGTACAATGTTGCTCACCTCTGGTTTCACTTTTTTATCCTTAATCGGCAACAACATGTGAATTCTCCCATTTTTCTTCGGGGTGTACGTGTTCTTTCTCCCATCATGAACCACATTTCTATCATATTGCCATGGTCTACCCAGAAATAGATGACAAACATCCATGGGAATGACATCACATAATATTTCATCCTTATATCCTCCTATTTTAAATTCAAATAAACATTGTTTAGTGACATTTACCTGATGTCCTTTTTGTAGCCACAAAACTCTGTATGGGCTTGGATGTACGATAGTCTCCAGCTCCATATTTTCTACCATCTCTGTAGATACAAGATTGTCTATGCTACCATTGTCCACTATGACTTTGCATACCCTATCCTTGGTCTTGCAAGAAGTCTGAAAAAGTATGTTCCTTTGGGCTGGGTTCTCTACCTCCTTCTCTGGCTTCAAGAGAAATTTTCGCATCATCAAGGATCTTCCACCCTTAGCATATTCTGCCTCAAAATTCCATCTTTGTGCTTCAGAAATGTGATTTTCACCACCTTCTTTCTTCCTATCTAGACACTCATAGGATTTATGTCCGTTTTTTCCACAGACAAAAAATTGCACTTCACCTCTGCGGCCACTTCCTCTTCCTCTGGTACGTGGAAAAGTATTTCTATCAGCATACTTCCCTCTCTATGAACTTTCTCCTTTATCATGTTGAGGTTGAGGTTTCTTTCCCTCTTCTTTAGGTTTTTGAGTTCTGTCTTGGGCAATTTCTTTGCCTCTGGCTTGACTTCTAGCTCGACCTCTTTGACCTTGCTTTTGGCTCAACTTCTCTTCATCTTTCAGAGCCATCTGATAAGCATCCTCCACATTCTGAAGGGTTATCATGCTCATCTCATCTTGAATGTCATATCGCAGACCATTCATATACCTGGCAACCTTTTCATCATCGCTTTCCCGATGACTTGCTCTGATGTTTATCTTGTAGAACTCTTCAATGTATTCCTTCACTGACATCAGCTTCTGTCTCAAATTATGCATCCTCCAAAATAGAGTGATTTGATAATCCTTGGGTATGAATTTGGCTTTCATCTTCGCAACCATTCTATCCCAACTCTTGATTTTCTGCGTGCCTTTGCAACGTCTGTCAGCTTGCAGTTCATCCCACCATAATGTTGCATACCCTTTAAGTCTAGTGATGGCATGTTTGACCTTCTTGTCTTCCTAGACATCCTCATAGTCGAAGTATTTTTCCAGAGTTCTAATCCATTCTAGAAGCTCTTCAACATCTAACTTTCCCTCATACATGGGAATCTTCATTTTTTCCTTGGCACCTATCCTTGCAACAGCCTTGAACAAGCGTTCATCTGCAGCATCTTCGATTTCTACTTCTCCTTTGTGTCTAGCTTCATTTTCACTTTCAGCCTTGCTGATATCCCCAACATTAACTGTGCGCCTTTGTGCTGTCTCCATGGAATCAATCCTAGCACGTAGTTCGCGCATTTCCCTTTCCACTACTGGATCAGGCATTGACCTATCTCTTCTTCTCGGAAGCATGGCTGAGAAATGTTTCTCTTTTCTCTGCTACAAAAAGAAAAGACTTGTTCTAGGCTCTGATACCACTTTGATGTAGACCCCTGAACCCTCGGGTCAATGTCCATGCAGGATCACTCTAAATCTGCCCTTGGGCCGAAATGATTCCTTTGTTTCGCTAGAATGTCCAGCAATTCCATAGGTCCTTTTTAAAACTCGCCCTATGTAGAATGAACCCAGGCACGAGCCTTACTCTCCTATATGACCATGATTTGGTATTTACATAGAAATCTCTCGCTTCTTGGAGGTTCGCGAGTTCAGGCATTGAACTTTTGTGCTCCTCTTCTACGAAACCCCAAGATGCGATAGTCAATGGTGGTTTGACTTTCCTTTCGCCCTTTTCGCATCTCGCAATCTCGCGAGTTGGAGTGTAGACCCTTTGTGCTTCCCCTTTGCAAAATCTCGAGATGTGATAGGGTAACTATGGTTGACCCCTCGATGCACGAATACATGCCACCTGTCACCCTTGCGGTCCCCACCTGATAGATGTGCCACGCATTCACATGAGCTCTCGGCTCTTCACCACTTCGAAACTCCTACACTATTCCTTTGTCCCTTCAAAGCTCTGAACTCTGAAATAAGAGTTCACGGGAGATCTGATGGCCCTCCTTGGCTTGGATATAATGGCCCTACTTCTCTTGAGCTTATAATTAGAAAAGAACTTTTTTTAACTCCCCTTGTTCCTCTGCAAGATCTAACAGCTCTCGGATTTTTGGTACTTCTCCACGGAGAATTCTGACTGTTCAATTCCTTCCCTCAAGAACCTCTTGCGAAATGAACTATGTTCTTTCGTCGAGACTTATCCTTCTGCAAAGAAACTCCACTTCCCCTCCCTTTGAGTACTTCAAAGGCACTAAAACTCCTGATATTTCTTTACAAACTCAATCCTCCAAAAGATCTCCTGTTTTCACTCCTTGCAACAAACCTTCAAATACTTCTAAGTATTTGATTCTTCAACTCTGTGCACCTTCTGCAACAGTAGTCTTTCTCTCTTCAACCTTAGTTGACAAGTTCTAAGGTCTCAACCAGCCTGTGCACACCTTGCATGGCTTCTGTGCTTCACCTGCACTTCTTCTAAAATGAGAACAACAATATCTCTCCTGATCTTTCAGAGATAAACTCTGAACCTTGTCAATGCACACCTTGCGGACGCTTTCACTGCACTCCTTGCAGGAACTTCTCTCACTCAGGAAGAGAAACAATTAAAACTCATTCTCCCCCTCTCTCTCAGACTTCAAACATCTAACATGAAATCATATATACACAGGATAGACTCATAACAAATTCATAACATAGAGAATAAAACAACGGTAAGTAGACCATTCAACATGTATAAACAAAAAACATCATAACACCATGAATCTGAGTCAAAGATTAATATATTAATTCAAGGCTTCTGTACATGGGTTCTTCTCTACAACTTTCTGCTACAACTCTCTCTTTTTTCTCTATATTATTGTTCATAATGTTACAATGATACAAAGATGAGGGTGTCTATAGTCGTTTTCCCTCCTATGCTCTAAAACTGTCTAATCTTCATTCAAACCTACCTACTTTCATTAACTATGCATAAATGCCTCTACCTACTACAGATGAGAGCGAATCGCTCATGATCTGTTTACAATATCTCAACATAAATGTAAGTACACTTCCCCAACTATCACATTTATATCTGCTTCCTAATCTTTCAGAACATTTCAAAATGTGAAAAATGTGCTAGCACTTTTTCCAGCTAGCTTCTACCTTCACGCTCACTTGGTTGTTGACGATGCTCCTGCATCAGAATTTCATAAAACACATTGAATAACATTGTGTATCAGTTTCATATCTTTATTCATTATAGGTACAAAGTTATGATTATTTCAAGTTGGGATTGTTGACTAATCAAAAACTAGTCATGGTTGAGACAGGCAGTTGATGAGTTGGCACATACATGAGGTGTATAGTTGATGATGTTGGTACATATTGATGAGTAGTTGACACATTATTGGTATATACTTGTTACATGGTTGGATGCACTTGTTTATGGTACGGGTTGATTACAGGTTGTTTGGCACATGTTGGTGCATGGTTGATGCACTTGTTTATGTTGACAGATTGATATTTGTTGAGGATTGTTGCCTCATCTCGGTTAGTGATGAGAATGTAAGATGAGTATTGCATATAGAGATGGTTCTCTTGTAGAGTTGTACTCTATTCAGTTGTTGCTAAAAAAAACCCGGATTGAAGTCCATAATAAAAGGAAAATTTGTACATACATCTTGTGTTATTTGTGTTCCTTGTGGAGATTATTTGTTGATGATATGTTGATGATATATGTTGTTGATATCTATTCACATATAACTGATTATAAATGACAGAAATGAGTAATGAGCAAATTTTGAATGTTAACTAAAGAGTTTTTGTGTAAGAGGGAAGTTTTGGGAAACTGATCCCCACACTCATTCACCCCCCCCTCTAAGTGTTTTAGGTGTGTCCAACAATTGGTATCAGAGTGGGCCTTCACTACAAGCCTTAACAAGATTGAAGGAGATTCATAGACACACAAATGGATGATGAAGTTCTGATCCTTGAAAAGGAAAACTATTCTACTTTGAGAATAGAGATGAGATTACATTTAAAGACAATGGGAGCAATAATTTGGAAGGTAGCCATTGGTGGATTAGTTTCATTGAAGAACATGTCAAAGTTTGCAACTCAAAGGGAAGGAAAGAAGAATGATGCATTGGCTCTCAATACCATTCTTAGTGGACTCTCAGACCCTATCAAAGATAGCATGGGACAATGCACCTCCGCCAAGGATCTATGGCTAAAGCTAGAGGAAACATATCAAAGAAAGAAGGAGAAAGAAAAAATTGAAGATCACTCCATCAAGATCACTAAAGGTAAAGAATCTCTAAAAAATCTTGAATGCATTATTTCTAAATGTGATTTTGAAAACATTTCAAGTAAAGATAAAGAATCAAGTGATGATGGCACAAAGGAAGATCTTGAAGACATTTCAAATCGAAGGCAAAGAATTATGTGTTGATGTTGGCAAAAAGGAAGATCGTGAAGATATTTCAAATGAAGGTAAAGAACCCTCAAAAACCCTTGATTGCAATGATGATGATGAATTTTTCTCTACAAGTGAAGAAGAAGATATAGAAATAGTTTGTGTAAAGTTTGATGATAATTGATCCATGAAAAGAATAGAAGGAAATCTTTTAAAACTTCAAAAGGAAGTTGAAGAGGGTTTATATAGATATAGAAGTTATCATTATTATATAGACTATAACTATCTTTCAAATAACACTAAGAAGTTTCTTAGGAGAAGTCTAAGGCACATATTGAAGTTAAAAGAAATGATCAAGGATCAAGAAGAGAGCAA
>JZKD02S1592567.1:53067-77757 GCA_000966675.3 Picea glauca
GTGGATCAATGGAGAGTTTCTTGTGAGAATATCTTTTGGAGTATTGATGGAGAGCTTCTTGTGAGAGCTTCTTGAGCATTTTTGGTGTGGAACACTTGAGAATATTGAATATATACAGGTGAATGAGGTAACCAAGGATATCTAATCCAAATTTAATGAGGAAGGTGAAGAAAAGAGGGCCGGAATTGAAGGGAGTATAAATTCTTTTGATGATGCTTTCTAAGGTATGTTATTTACAGGTCATCTCACCATTTTCGCTATAACGTTTTTTCTATAATGATTCAGACTATGAAATTTCTATGCCATTTAGAAAACATACCCAAGTATCTGTGGTAAAAAATTGATCTTGTGGGTCGTTGTATTTTGGGAGTTACACTCCATGAAAAATAGGGTTTGTGGCTAGTCCTGAAACTAGTCAAAAACAGGTGTTTCGGGTAAAAACGTCATAAATTCTTCATAACAGATACAAATTCAGTGAGAAAACATGTGTTGGTTAGATTACAGTCTGTATTATGTTTTTCAATAGTTTCATATCAATTCAATGAATACATTGTGCATGGCACGCTCTACAAGGTCACTCTCTAGAATAAGCCAGAATTCAGCAAGCTATGTCATTTTTGCTATAACTCCTTTTATGAGAGGTTCCAAGTAGTTCCACCTGGAGGAATTGCGTAAAACACACTGAAGAAAATTTTGTATCAGTTTCATAGATTTATTCATTATAGGTACAAAGTTATGATTATTTCAAGTTGGGGTTGTTGACTAATCCAAAACTAATCATGGTTGAGACAAGCAGTTGATGAGTTGGCACATACATGAGGTGTATAGTTGATGATGTTGGTACATATTGATGAGTCATTTTTTATGAGTATTTGACACATTATTGGTATATACTTGGTACATGGTTGGATGCACTTGTTTATGGTACAGGTTGATTATAGGTTGTTTGGCACAAGTTGGTGCATGGTTGATGCACTTGTTTATGTTGACACATTGATATCTATTGAGGATTGTTTCCTCATCTCAGTTGGTGCTAAGAATGTAAGATGAGTCTTGTATATAGAGCTGGTGCTCTTGTAGAGTTCAACTCTATTCAGTTGTTGCTGAAAAACCCTCGAATTGAAGTCCATAATAAAAGGAAAAATTGTACATACACCTTGTGTTCTTTGTGTTCATTGTGGAGATGATTTGTTGATGATATGTTTCTGATATATGTTGTTGATATGTATTCACATATAACTGATTATAAATTATAGAAATGAGTAAAGATAAAATGTTGAATGTTAACTAAGGAGTTTTTGTGTAAGAGGGAATTTTTGGGAAAAAGATCCCCACACTCATTCACACCCCCCCCCCTCTAAGTGTGGTAGGTGTGTCCAAAATGGAAACCTCTATTTTATCAAATGAGCTAAAAATTCATCTCCAACTTTGAATTGAACTTCTCTCCTCTTTTGATCAACTCTACTCTTGTATTTATGACTGTTGTCATGTAGCTGTTCTCTGACTCTGTCATGGAGTTTCTGCATTTCTGTTGCAAAATACTCTACTTCAACACTTCTGAATTCATCTTGATTCAAATATCTCAACTCTGTAATCCCTCTTGGTTGTATACCATACACAATTTCAAATGGACTTTTTCCTGTGCTCCTGTTCACTGAATTGTTGAATGCAAATTCTGCTTGTGCTAGAATCTGATCCCATTGTCGACCTTGCTCAATGACTAAAATTATCAATACGTTTGTGAGAATTTTGTTTACTACATTCTGTCCATATATCTGAGGGTGATATTTTGAACTAAAGGATAAGTTCACCCCTATCCTCTTCCATAGATTCCTACACATTTGGTGTCGTTGTCTTAAAATATGCTCCTCGACAATCCATGTAGTCTTACTACTTCTCAGAAAAACAAATTGGCGATGTGTGTGGCATCGCTCGTCTTCTGGCATGGTATGAAATGTTCCATTTTTTAGAATCTGTCTACCACAACAAATATGGAATCGCTCCCTTTTTGAGTTCTGGGCAATCCCAAAACAAAATCCATATTGATTGCATCCCATGGCCTTTCTAGAATTGGTAATGGCTGATACAAACCAATGTTCTGTTGTCCTCCTTTTTCATATTGAAATTTTTTTCATTTGTTCACAAAAAATTTCACTTCTTCTCTCATGCTCGGCCAATAATACAAATTACTCAGCTTTGCAAATGTTTTATCATGACCAAAGTGTCTAGCTAAACCTCCATTGTGTTTCTCTTTCAGGAGGTTGTCTCTCATTGAGAATTTCATAATGCATAATTGGCTCCCTTTGAACAGTAATCAATCTTGGATCAAATATTCATTCCATGGGCTTCTGTCTCCCAACAAAGGATTCTTGCATGCCTCATAAGCTTAATTAAAATTTGCATCTTCTTTATACATCTCCTTGGGGTGTTTAAACCCTAAGGTATCCACTTGGAATTCCTGTACATTCAAACTCCTCCTACTCAAAGCATCTGCGACTTTGTTAGCAGTTCCAACAATGTGTTTAATAACAAAAGTAAAATTCTGCATAAATTCTACCCATTTTGTATGTTTCTCATTCAACTTTTCTTGCCTAGTAATAAACTACAAAGCATGATTATCACTGTACAAGACAAATTATTTAGGAATTAGATAATGTCTCTTTTTTTCAAAGCTTGAATCACCGCATAAAATTCCTTGTCATACGAGGAATATGTTTTCTTGGCATTATTCAGTTTACCACTGAAATACACATTTAGATTATTGTCCTGACTCAAGACTGCTCCAATAGGTAATCCACTTGTGTCGCATCTCACCTGAAATGTTTTTCCAAAATCTGGTAAGACCAGAATTGGTTGCTCTGTGATTTTCTCCTTCAACAATTTGAAAAAAATTTCATCTTGCTCTGTCCAACTGAAATACTTGTGTTTCTTCTTCACAGTGTCCATCATGGGTGCACATATGCCACTGAAATTTCTGATAAATTTTCTATAAAAAATCGCTAACCCATGAAAAATTCTTACCTCAAATATGTTGGTCGAGGACGACCATTCTCTAATCGCTCTCACGTTTTCTGGGTCCATCTTCAATTCATTTGAAGAGATTACGAAACCCAAATATATGAGCTCCTTCTTCATACTTATCATCAATTCCTCTTGCTGCAACCTTTCCATCACTGATGTCAAATGTCTTAAGTGTTCATCCTTTGTCTTACTGAAGATGAGTATGTCATCCAGATATACTATGATAAATTTTCCTATGAAGTCTTTCAACACTTCATTCATTAACCTCATAAATGTGCTTGGTGCATTTGTCAATCCAAACGGCATGACCATCCATTCAAACAATCCTTCATTTGTCTTGAATGTTGTTTTCCATTTATCTCCCTCTCTCATTATTATTTGATGATATCTTCTCTTCAAGTCTATCTTGGAAAAATAGCGTGCTCCACTCTAATATTTCATCAAATCATCCATCCTCGGTAAAGGGAATATGTACCTAATGGTTATCTTGTTTATGGCTCTGGAATCTATACACATCCTCGATCCTCCATCTTTATTTGGACTTAACATAGTCGGTACTGTGCATGGGATTAGGATTTCCTTGACTAACCCTTTATCTAACAAATCATGGACTTGATTTTTGACTTCCTCATTCTCTCTAGGTGTCAACCTATAAGCTTCTTTGTTTGGTAAACTATCTTCTGGAATAAGGTCAATATGATGGGTTATGCTCCAAATGGGTGGCAATGAGTGTGGTAACTCATCCACGACTATATCAACAAAGTTTTCTAATATTTCTTGGATTTCTATAGGCAAATCGTCTACAAAAGTATTCATAAGGATAACTCTAGGCTTCCTCACTACAACAAATTGTATTGCTTTCTCCATTTTGACTTCATTCAATATATCCTTCCCACTCATGAGAAGTATGCTTGAACTAACTTCTGTCTTTTTCTCTTTTTCTTCTATGGGTAACAACTTATGTGTTCTACCATTTTTATCTAGGGTATAGGTATTCTTTCTTCCATCATGAATAACTTTTCGTTCATACTTCCATGACCTCCCCAATAAAATATGACAAACATCCATAGGAATTACATCGCACAATATTTCATCCCTATAACCTCCTTTTTTAAATTCAACTTGGCATTGTTGACTTACCATGACTTGATGTGCTTTCTGCAACCATGATACCTTGTATGGATTTGGATGTGAAGTTGTCTTCAATTCCATCTTTTCCACCATCTTTGTGGATACTATATTGTCAGTGCTCCCACTATCTATGATTACCTTGCAAACTCTGTCTTTCAAATTACAAGCAATTTTGAACAGGCTTGTTCGTTGAACTGGTTCCAATGGTTCCTTTTCTAGTTTTAGAAGAATCTTCCTCATCATGAGGTTTCTTCCTCCTTCTGATGCTTCATCTTCCACATGCTTCTATTCGCAGCAATGTATTCTTCTTCACCTTCTCTTTTTCTGTCGGGACATTCCCAAGATTTATGTCCTTCCTTTCCACAGGTATAACATTTAACCGCGCCTCCTCTATCTCTTCCTCTACCCCTGGAAAAAGAACTTCCTCCATGTTGTCCTTCTTTAGAACTTCCACCCTTCTCATGGTGACTATGATATTTTTCATCTTAAGGCTTTGAATTCTGGAACTTCTCTCTGTTGGTTCCCTTGCCTCTGCTTGAATTTTTGCCTATGCTTTGTTGGCTTTGCTTCTTGGCCAACTTGTCTTCATCTTTGAAGGTTGCTTGATAACCATCCTCGACTTTACTGACATACATCATGTTGATCTCCTCTTGGATTTAATATCTCATCCCATTGATGTATCTGGCTGTCTTTTCATCTTCATTCTCTTTCTTTCCAGCCTTGATGTTCAGTCGGTAAAATTCTTCAATGTACTCTTTCACTGATAAACCCCTCTATTTCAGGTTCTGCAATCTTCTGTAAAGATTGATTTGGTAATCCTTCAGGATAAATTTGGCTTTCAACTTAGCTACCATCCTATCCCAGATTTTAATTTTTTACTTACCATTTCTCCTGTGTTCGGCTTGCAGTTCATCCCACCATAATGTTTCATGAACTTTCAGTCTTGTCACTGCATGCTTCACAATATTGTCTTCTTCAATATCTTCATAATCAAAGAATTTTTCCATAGCATGTACCCAATCTAACAATTCTTCAACTTCCAAATTGCCTTCATACATAGGTACCTTTATTCTTGCTTTGGTTCTATCTTTGAAACATCTTTCATCAAGCAATCTTGTGCAGCATCCTCTACTACAATTTCTTCACCCTCTTCTTCTTCTTCACTCTCAACTTCACTGACATCACTGGAATCTATAGATCTTCTCTGTGTTGTTTCCATTTCATCCAATCTCATTCAGAGTCACCTCATTTCTTCTTCCATTTTTGCATTCCCTCTGTGCCTTGTAGGTGGCATGATTTTTACTACATCACCTGCAAACATGAATCAAATTCTTGATACTACGATTGATACCAACTTCCCTCCTTTCTCCTTTTGTTTGATGTATGCAAATAGACTCAAAATTATCTCTGATACCACGTTATGCATCCCCCCTACTCCCCCGTAGGACTGCATGACCTCCCGGTCTTGGATCCTCGAATTATCAAGTCAAAAGACTCTATGGAACCTTAAAGGTCCCCCTATATATCTAAAAACAAGCCCCCTTGGCTTCTTGGTGCAGGTCTGACAACAACCCGTGGCCTTCCCCTTTCGTTCTGTGTGAAAACTCAGAATGTCGGTGTTAGCTCCCTTTCAGATAAGCCCTCATTGGAAATGATCTGGGGCTATGACCATGTGATTGCGGGCGCGGTCACAAGCGGTCTGGAGTTAAACCAGTATTGGACCCACAATGCTCCTATGACCTACACATGTCCCCTTGGTGAAACCACGGTTCAAATTGCGGCCCGCCTTCGATTCCTTAACCTACTTGCAACTTTTTTACCCGCAATGACACAGGATCTTTGATCTCACAATATTGATGATAACGTTCAAATCAATGCTTCAAATATGTGACCTCCTTATCTACGAATGATATTAGCTCTCCTTGAATCGATGGTCCAGGTTCTCTTCACAATTCCAGACTATGGGAATTTTAAATCTCAAACTCAGCTCTCTTCCATAATCCAACCTTCCAAAACTGGCAATCTACAGACACCTGTCCCGTAAATCAATGACCCGATATTCACCTGGGTGTTTGACCTTTCAACCTAGATCAATGGTCCAATGACCCCTTCTCGATCGACGATCGATATTTCTTCTGGGGCTCTGGACTTCAGAGTTTTCAAATATCAAACCTCTTCCTTCCAATGTATTTTACCTAGAGTCTAAGATCCACTAACTTGTTTCCTCCTGATCCAATGATCAAGGGTTACTTCAGGAGTTTACCCAGAGTTAAAATATTTGCACCACGTCTACTCTAAATCCAACGGTATAGATATTATTTTGGGACTTTGGGTCTTCGCTCTCTGGCGATCACAATTCTCAAACTGAAAACTCACTTCATCTTCTCCCTAGAGTACAAGATCTTTTAATAAGTGTCTCCTCTCATATCAATGACTCACGACTCTTTGGCTCTCCATGCTTTGGGAGTTTCAAGTCTCAAACTTGACCCCTTATGAACTCGCGATATCTGACGGTTCACGGTTGATCAATCGAATGATTGAGATTCCACCTCGGCGTTCCAAGACTCCGGACTTTGGGAATCTCAATTTTCAAACTGTTCTCCCTCCTGAGCTTACAGAAACCAATAGTTGTGATTCCTCCTATCGATCTGATTCTTGGTCTTTGCCTCTAGTGATCTGATGGTTCAGATCTATCCCACTGGTCGGATGGTCAAGATTCTATTTCAAGGTTCTAGACTCCGAGAATATCAAGCTTCAACTCCGATAACTTCTCTCTACTTTGTACACGAAGTGCTAAAACTCGTGCACCTCCTTCTGATCCAAAGGTTGTCGATATTTGTCCCTATGATCTGACGATCATGGTCATTCTTCCTCCTGAGCTTCTGATATCTCTTCGCCTTGGAAGATTTATCTTCTTTCAAAGGTTCCAAACCTTTGTTATTTGGGATCTTGTCAACACTCGTGAAAAGTGTTATCTCTTTTTATCTTATATCCTTGAAAGGTTTTGGATCTTCCATGCACACTTTATGTTCTCGTGATTTTGAATAACTCAGTTCGAAGGATTTTCTTGAAAATAAAATGCTTCTTTCCCACCTGGTGTTCTTCTGTGCTGGTTCTTCGAAGCTTGTTGACTTCTTGACACTGTGCACACCTTGCACCTAAAATGAGTTTCTTTGATTCTCTCTGAACTTATTTAAGTCAATTCGAGACTCATTCAATGCATTCCTTGCGTTCGAGATGCACACCTTGCATACAAGTATCAAAAGAGAAATGATTGAAACTCAACCAACTTCATCACGAACTCATATAGTTAATCTCTCAAACACTCATACATGAAACGAACTATAATAAATCATACACACATAATAACATTCATTCAATCACACATGAAATGAACACAGTCCAAGGATTTGGGACAATTTCTGTTTTTTCTACTCATTCATGAAAAAAAAATACATAGTGTTTCTGCTACTCTATTATGCTCTACTGATCTCTCTATTCTGTCTCAAAACATACTCTTCTCTATTACAATGAAACAATGAACTATATAAGGACCACTCCATGAGATCTCTCATCCTTTTCTGAAATCTATCAATTCAAATTCAAAACTATTACCTAATATGTCCTATTACAATAACTATTAGGTATTGCCAGAGAGAGTCAACACTCCATATCTGCAGTTTCTTACAGTCCTTCCAGAATTTACAAACAAGTTACATTTTAAAATGTTGTATACAAAAATATCTCAAAAACCAATTAAATTCTGAGTTAAATGCATGATTTGAAACTCTGACATTGCTGAGATGTCATTCGTCTGCCTCCACATGTGTGTTATTGACTTTGAAGGTGATGCTCCTGCATCATACTCCTCTGGTAAAAAAAAATCATGGACTCTTGTCCATGAGATCTTGCACTGCCTTTCCATGCTTCAAAATATCATGTTTTGTGACCCAACTTGCATCTTCCATTGGATGATCTTTCCACTTCACTAAGTACTCAGGATACGTCTTCCCCATAGTTTTCCTTCCATCCCTCTGTTCAATGATTTTCTCCATATGAGGTTTTTATGCTGTGGGAAATTGCTCTTCCCACTGAATTTATTTCTGATCATATGATTCTCCTACATCTCTCTATAGAATTGAATATCAACAATATCCCAACATTGTCTGGTAACTCAATCTCATAAGCATTGGCTGCGAATTTTCTGATAATCTTGCATGGTCCTATCTTTTTCATTTTTAACTTGTTATATGTTCCCTTTGGAAACCTCTCTTTTCTCAAATGAGCTAAAACTTCACCTCCAACTTCGAATTGAACTTCTATCCTCTTTTTATCAACTCTACTCTTGTATTTCTGACTATTGTCCTGCAACTGTTCTTTGACTCTATCATGGAGTTTATGCATTTCGGTTTCAAAATCCTCTGCTCCAATGCTTCTTATTTCATATTGATTCAAATCTCTCAACTCTTTAATCCCTCTTGGATGCATACCATACACAATTTCAAATGGACTTTTTCCTATGCTCCTGTTCACTGAATTGTTGAATGCAAATTCTTCTTGTGCCATAATTTGATCCCATTGTCGACCTTACTCAGTGACTAAACTTCTCAATAATTTTGTGAGACTTTTGTTTACTACTTTAGTCTGTCCATCTTTCTAAGGGTGATATGTTGAACTAAAGGATAATTTCATCCCTAGCCTCTTCCATAGAGTCCTCCAAAAGTGTCCTACAAATAAAGTGTCCTTGTCTAAAACTATTCTCCTCGGAAATCCATGTAGTCTTACTACTTCTCTGAAAAACAAATTGGTGATGCGTGTGGCATCGCTCGTCTTCTGGCATGGTATGAAATGTGACATTTTTGAGAATTTGTCTACCACAACAAATATGGAATCACTCCCTTTTTGAGTTCTAGGCAATACCAAAATAAAATCCATACTGATTGCATCCCACGGCCTTTCTGGAATTGGTAATGGCTGATACAAACTAGTGTGTTGTTGTCCCCCTTTTGCATATTGACAAATTCTACATTTTTTCAAAAACGTTTTCACTTCTTCTCTCATGATCGGCCAACAATACGAATTTCTCAGATGTGCAAATGTCTTATCGTGACCAAAGTGTTGAACTAAACCTCCATTATGCTTCTCTTTCAGCAGGTTGTCTCTCATTGAGAATTTCAGAATGCATAATTGTCTCCCTTTGAACAGTAATCCATCCTTGATCAAATATTCATTCCATAGGCTTCTGTCTCCCAACAAAGGATTCTTGCATGCCTCATAAGCTTCTTTAAATTCTGCATCTTCTTTATACATCTTCTTGAGGTGTTAGAACCCTAAGGTCTCCACTTGGAATTCCTGTACAATCAAACTCCTCCTGCTCAAAGAATCTGCGACTTTGTTAGTAGTTACAACAATGTGTTTAATAACAAAAGTAAATTTCTGCATAAATTCTACCCATTTTTCATGTTTCTGATTCAAATTTTCTTGCCTAGTATTAAACTACACAGCATGATTATCATTGTACAAGACAAATTCTTTAGGACTTAGATAATGTCTCCATTTTTTCAAAGCTTGAATCATTGCATAAAATTCCTTGTCATACGTGGAATACTTTTTCTTGGCATGATTCAATTTCTCATTGAAATAAGAAACTGACCTATTTTCCTGACTCAAGACTACTCCAATAGCTAATCCACTTATGTTGCATCTCACCTGAAATGTTTTTCCAAAATCTGGTAAGACCAGAATTGGCTTCTGTGTAATTTTCTCCTTCAACACTTTGAAACTTTTTTCAGCTTCCTCTTTCCAACTGAAAGTCTTGTGTTTCTTCTTCACAGTTTCCAGCATGTGTGCACATATGCCACTTAAATTTATGATAAATTTTCTATAAAAACTCGCTAACCCATGAAAACTTCTTACCTCAAATATGTTGCTTGGCGATGACCATTCTCTGATCGCTCTCACGTTTTCTGGGTCCATCTTCAATTCATTTGAAGAGATTACAAAACCCTAAAATATGAGCTCCTTCTTCATAAAATAACTCTTCTTCAGATTTATTAGCAATTCCTCTTGCTGCAACCTTTCCATCATTGATGTCAAATGTCTTAAGTGTTCCTCCTTTGTCTTACTAAATATGACTATGCCATCCAGATATACTATGACAAATTTGCCTATGAAGTCTTTCAACACTTCATTCATTAACCTCATAAATGTGCTTGGTGCATTTGTCAATCTAAATGGCATAACCAACCATTCAAACAATCCTTCATTTGTCTTGAATGTTGTTTTCCATTCATCTCCCTCTCTCATTCTTATTTGATGATATCCGCTCTTCAAGTCTATCTTGGAAAAATAGATTGCTCCACTCAAACAGTCCATCAAATCATCCATCATCGGTAAAGGGAATTTGTACCTAATGTTTATCTTGTTGATGGCTCTGGAATCTATACACATCCTCCATCCTCCATATTTCCTTGGACTTAACATAGTCAGTAATGCGCATGGGCTTAGTCTTTCCCTGACTAACCCTTTATCCAACAACTCCTGGACTTGATTTTTGACTTCCTCATTCTCTCTAGGTGTCAACCTATAATCTTATTTGTTTGGTAAACTAGCTCCTGGAATAAGGTCAATATGATGGCTTATGCTCCTAATGGGTGGTAATGAGTGTGGTATCTCATCCACGACTATATCGGCAAAGTTTTCTAATAGTTCTGGGATTTCTATAGGAAAATATTCTACAGAAGTATTCCTAAGGATAACTCTAGGCTTCCTCACTACATCAAATTGTATTTCTTTCCCCTTCTTGACTTCATTCAAGAGATCCTTCCCACTCATGAGAAGTATGCTTGAACTGGATTTTGTCTTTTGATCTTTGTCTTATATGGGTAACAACATATGTGTTCTACCATTTTTATCTAGGGTATAGGTATTCTTTCTTACATCATGAATAAATTTTCAGTCATAATGCCATGGCCTCCCCAATAAAATATGACAAACATCCATAGGAATTACATCGCACGATACTTCATCCCTACAACCTCCTATTTTAAATTCAACATGGAAATGTTGACTTACCATGACTTGATGTCATTTCTGCAACCACGATACCTTGTATGGATTTGGATGTGCACTTCTCTTCAATTCCATATTTTCCACCATCTCCTTGGATACTAGATTTTCAGTGCTCGCACTATCTATGATTACCTTGTGAGCTATGTATTTCGACTTGCAAGCAATTCTAATTAGGCTTGTTCGTTGAACTGGTTCCTTTGGTTCCTTTTCTAGTTTAAGAAGATCCTTCCTCATCATGAGGTTTCTTCCTCCTTTTGTTTCTTCAACTTCCACATGATTCTGTGCTTCACTAATGTGTGCTTCCCTGCCTTCTCATTTTCTGTCTGGACATTCCCAAGATTTATGTCCTTCCTTTCCACAAGTATAACATTTAACCATACCTCCTCTGGCTCTTCCTCTACCTATGGAAAAATAAATTCTTCCTCCATGTTTTCCTTCTTTAGAACTTCCACCCTTCTCATGGTGACTATGTTGTTTGTCAGCGTTAGGCTTTGACTTCTAGAACTTCTCTCTGTTGGTTCCCTTGCCTCTAGTTGAATTTCCACCTCTGCTTTGTTGGCTTTTCTTCCTGGTCAATTTTTCTTCGGCTTTCAAGGCTTCTTGATAAACATTATCGACTTTAATGACAGACATCATGATGACATCCTATTGGATTTCATATCTCAACCCATTGATGTATCTGGTTGTCTTTTCATATTCATTCTCTTTCTGTCCAGATCTGATGTTCAGTCAGTAAAATTCTTCAGTGTGCCCTTTCACTGATAAATCCCTATGTTTTAGGTTCTGCAATCTTATGTAAATATTGATTTGGTAATCCTTTGATATAAATTTGGATTTCAACTTAGCTACCATACTATCCCATTTTTTAATTTCCTTCTTACCATTTCTCCTGCATTTAGCTTGCAGTTCATCCCACCATAGCGCTGCATGAACTTTCAGTCTTTTCACTGCATGCTTCACCATCTTGTCTTCTTTGATATATTCATAATCGAAGTATTTGTCCATAGCACGTACCCAATCTAACAATTCTTCAACTTCCAAATTTCCTTCATACATAGGTACCTCTATTCTTGCTCTGGCTCCTATCTTTGAAACATATTTTATCAATTGATCTTGTGTAGCATCCTTTGCTACATTTTCTTTGACCTCTATTTCTTCTTCGCTCTCAGCTTCATTGACATCACTATCTTCTGTATCTTTTCTCTGTGTTGTTTCCATGGAGTCTAATCTCATTAGGAGTCGCCTCATTTCTTCTTCCATTTATGCATTCACTCTGTGCCTTCTGGGTGGCATGATTTTCACTGCATCACCTACATATAGGAATCAAATTATTGATACCATGTTTGATACCAACTTCCCTCCTTTATCGTTTTCTCTGTTGTCTACAAACAAACTGAAAATCATCTCTGATACCACCTAATGCATCCCCCCTACTCCCCTGTAGGACTACACGACCTCCCAGTCTTGGATCCATGAATTCTCGAGTCAAAAGACTCTCTGGAACCTTAAAGGTTCCCATCTATATCTAAACATAGGCCCCCTCGGCTTCTTGGTGCAGGTCTAACAACAACCCACAACCTTCCCCTTTCACTCTGTGTGAAAACTCAAAATGTCGGTGTTAGCTCCCTTTCGGATAAGCCCTCACTGGAAATGATCTAGGGCTATGACCACGTGATTGCAAGCCCAGTCACAAGCGGTCTGGAGTTAAACCAGGTTTTTTCCCACAATTCTCCTACGACCTTCACGTGTCCCCTTCGCGAAACCAAGGTTCAAATTGCAACCCACCTTCGATTCCTTAACCTCATCACAACTTTTGTCCTTGCAGTGAAAAAATATCGTCGATCTCATAATATTGATGATAGCATCCAAATCAATGCTTCAAATATGTTCCCTCCTTATATACAGACCAGATTAACTCTCCTTGAATCAATGGTCCAGGTTATCTTTGCAATTCTAGACTTTGGGAGTTTGAAATCTCAAACTCAGCTCTCTTCCGTACTCCAACCTTCTAGAACTGACGATCTATGAAAACCTTTCCTATAAATCAATGGCTTGGTATTCACCTAGGTGTTTGACCTTTCAACCTAGATTAACGGTCCAACGACCCCTTCTCGATCGATGGTCGAGATTTCCTCCGGGGCTCTGGACTTCTGATTTTTCAAATCTCAAACCTCTTCCTTCCAATGTCTTTTATCTGGAGTCTAAGATCCACTAATGCGTGTTCTCCTGATCCAATGATCGAGGGTTACTTCGGGAGTTTACTTAGAGTTAATAGATTTGTGGCATGTCTACTCCTAATCAAACGATCCAGATCTTATTCTGGGACTTCAGGTCTTCGCACTCCGGTGATCTCAATTCTCAAACTGAAAAATCACTTCATCTTTTCCCTGAAGTACGAGATCAGTTGACAAGTGTCTCCTCTCAAATCAACGAATCATGACTCTTCAACTCTCTGTGCTTTGGGAGTTTCAAGTGTCAAACTTTACCCCTTATGAACTCACGATATCTGACGACTCACACTTGATCAATCGAATGACTAAGATTCCACCTCGGCATTCTGGGACTCTGGACTTTGGGAATCTCAAGTTTCAAACCGCTCTCCCTCCTGAGCTTACAACAACCAACGACTGTGATTTATCCTAGCAATCCAACGCTTATTCTTCGCCTCCTATGATCTGATGGTTCAGATCTATCCTGCTGGTCGAATGGTCGAGATTATATTCCGGGGTTCTGAACTCCGGGAATATCAAGCTTCAACTCCAATAACGTCTCTCTACTATGTATACAAAGTGCCAAAACTCGTGCACCTCCTTCTAATCTGACGGTTGTCGATATTCTTCCCTATGATTCGGCGATCATAGTCGTTCTTCCTCCTGAGATTTTGATATCTCTCCACCTTGGAAGATTTATCCTCTTTCAAAGGTTCCAAACCTTTGTTCTCCTGATGAATTTTTCTTTGGGATCTCTTCAACACTCGTGAAAAGTGTTATCTCTTCTAAGCTTCTATCCTTGAAAGGTTTTCGATCTCCCACACACACTTTGATTTCTTGAGATTTTCAATAACTTAGTTTGAAGGATTTTCTTGAAAACAATATGCTTCTCTCCCACTTGGCGTTCTTCTGTGTTGGTTCTTCAAATCTTGTTAACTTCTTGACGCTGTGCACACCTTGCACCTAGTCCGAGTTTCTCCAATTCTCTATGAACTTCTTTGATTCAATCCAAGACTCAGTCGATGCACTCCTTGCGTTCAAGATGCACACCTTGCATACAAGTATCAGAAGAGAAACGATTGAAACTCAACCAACTTCGTCACAAAATCATACATTTAATCTCTCGAACACTCATACATGAAACGAACTGTAATAAATCATACACACATAATAACATTCATTCAATCACACATGAAATGAACATAGTCCAAGGATTTGGGAGATTTTTTTTTTTCTATTCATTTATGAAAAACAAAATACATAGTGTTTCTGCTACTCTATTCTTCTCTATTGATCTCTCTATTCTGTCTCAAAACATACTCTACTCTATTACAATGCAACAATGAACTATTTGAAATCTATCATTTCAAATTCAAAACTATTACCTACTCTGTCCTATTACAATAACTACTAGTCATTTCCAGATAGAGTCGACACTCCATATATGCAGTTTCTTACAGTCCTTCCAAACTTTACAAAAAAGTTACATTTTAAAATGTTGTATACAAAAATATCTCAACAACCGATTAAATTCTGAGTTAAATGCTTGATTTGAAACTCTGTCATTGTTGAGATGTCATTCATCTGCCTCCACGTGTGCACTGTTGACTTTGAAGGCGATGCTCCTGGATCAACAAATGAGAGAATAATCCAGAGAAATGCACAAAACAAGAAGCAAAAAGATAGTTAAAGTAATTAAAGAGTGAAAATGACATTTAAAAATCAGTAATGACAAGACATCATGGAGACGCGTAATCATAAATGGAAAGCATCGGTGGAGATTGTGAAAGACTAGAAGATCAAGGAAAAAATCGGGGGAAGGATTTGGAATTAATGCAGGGTAAAAGCATGTATTTATTGAACAACACTAGTGGATTAGATAGTTAATTCTAGTGTGAAGGTAAATGGATAGTTGTCGAAGGGGCACAAAATATGTTGGAGGGTCGACGGGCCAACATTATTTTTATTTGGAGTTTGCAGCGAGTAGAGAGAGTCGAGAGCAGTGTTGCAGAGCCTTGAGAAATTACACAGAGCTGAAGGAGTTTTCACAGGTAACATTATTGCATATATGGCACCACCAAAGGAAAAAACATCGGAACAAAAGAAACCATGAACTAGAGCAGCAACGACACTACCAAGAGTTGAGGAGACTCCAGGAACATCCTGTCAGAGTCGAGGTTTCTAAGGGAATACATTCCATCGAGGAAGGATGATGCTAAGCAATTTAAGTTATAGAGGGATGCCAAGTATGAATTGATGATGCCAAAAATCTCAGTTGGGGTAATCATTGGCGAGGGTATGCTAGGAAAGGTGTCACAACTTAAATATGTGGACCACGACATCACAGATACAATGAAGTTTCCCATACTTTCACCGAACAAATATTTGGAGATGAAAATCGATGCAGAGACGAACCTACTCATAGTTGAGCTGAAGGTATGGGCCAAAGTGTTGGAGCGAGATGGACTATTGAATCTATTTGACATCCCCCACTTTGGCAAGAGCTAAGAGATTAATTTGTGTGTAAATATGTTATTAAACCATGTGCATGGTTGATCCAGGTGGATATCGGTGGCCACCCACCCTTTCCAACTGGCTCAAAATAGCTTTTTGGCAATTTTTGCAATTTACTATTTTTAGCAAGTTTTAACTTTCGGGGCCATTTTGAGGGCCTAAATGAAGGTTTTTCGAGATAAAAGTTATCAATGATATCTGAAGGAATAATTGAGACCCCAAAATGAATCTCCTCGACGATACCTTTCCAATGAGCTATCATACGCCTAAAACGGAGATCGTATTCAAAAATTACAACCCCGAGAAGTTGATGTACTAACTTACCCAAACGGGGCCCACATGAATTTTGGCGCTTCATCTCCTAGGGTTCGGTTTTTGGATGTATAGAACTTTTGGAATTCTTATTTATTGTATAAAAGGCCTTCATAGATTCATTGTAATCATCTTCTTGCGAATGTGAGTAGCCGTGACATCTCTTCTCAGAGATAAGATGCCACCATTCTAGCGAGTCTTTCACTCTGTATTTTTACAGTCTCTGTACATTTCTTTGATTAATAGAAATCATGTATTACTGTATATCTGTGTTTATTTTTGCATCTCTAATACATTTCTATTATATTATTGAATATCTGCAATATCTCTATGCATTTCTTTATTATATCTCTGCTCTCATTTCGTAAAGAAAATAATTTGAATCAGTGGTATCAGAGCAGGCTGCTCTTGATCATTTTTTCAGTGCATGTCCTCGAAGATGTTCGAGTATAGAAAGTTGGGTCTTGAGCTTGTCTCTCTTGAAGAAAATCGCTCTTTCACACCCAAGAAAGCCTCAATGGTGGAAGAAAAGAAAAACGACGGAGTAGACGATCCTATCAATCTGTTGCTTGAGCAAGCTCTCACGCGACAAAGGGATGAAATGATGGAGAATTTTGCCCACATCCTTCAATGCCTGCCGATAACAGTAGGTTCATCTTCGTCAAGTGGCCACTTTGGAGGCACCTCGCCTTTCAAGGTACAAGTTAATTTTGATATTCCTGTATTTGAAGGACAAATAGATGTAGAAGCCCTAGAAAAATGATTAACTCTGCTAGAAGGTAATTTCTCCGTTCACAATTTTTCTGATAAAGAAAAGATCACCTTCACACTTCTTAAAGCTCTCCCTCATGTCAAACATTGGTGGGAAAATTAATGGGAGAAAAGTTCCACAAAGGAGTCTGGAATATATGGGGTCGATCCCACTTGGGATTTTTTTGTGGATGTGGTAAAGGAACAGTATTACCCTGTTGGAAACTATGAGGACCAGTACATGAGATGGACCACACTACAGAAAGAGAGGGGCAAAGAAGTTCCAGATCTCACAAATACCTTCCATACCTTGTGCACCGAGCTGGGTATCAAAGACTCTGAGCGACATTTGGTTCTGAAATACCATGGGGCTCTACACCGATACATCCAAACTGAAATGGATTTTCTAGACATCTCATCACTCGGTGCTGCTTATCGATATTTTGTCAAAATCGAGAAGAAATTTAAGCACCAAAACAAATGGTAGTTCGGTTCTTCAAATCCGCAACAACCGAAATATGACAAAGACGACCCTAACAAACAGTCTCCTGAAAACCAGTCCAAGACATAAGAAAAGAAGGGTCACGGGAAGACAAAGAAGGATACCAGAAAATGGTGTGAGTTCCACAAAATCCTCTGGCACAACACCGATGAATGTCACTCAAACTATTCATTAATGGCCGAGATCAAAGACAAAGAGTCGAACCTCAGAAAATGATTCTAAAAATAATAGTAAAGGACAGATCATTGACACGAACCCCACTGCTATTGTCGCTACCACAACAATTCAACCAGAAGAACCAATAGATACTGAAGAGGGGGAGCACCCTTTTCATTCACAGATGTGGGTGAAGGGGACCCTGCTGCATTTTATTGTTGATAGTGAAAGCCAGAAGAACCTCATCTCAACAGAGGTCGTCAAACAGTTGAGATTGTCGACAACACCACACCTGCCACCATACAACATTGGGTGGCTTCACCAAGGATGAGATCTCCGTGTTAGCCAACAGTGTTGATTATCATACGACATCCAACCCTTCAAGGATGAGGTATTATGTGATGTTTCCCCACTGGATGTCTGTGATGTGCTCTTGCGCCAACCATATATGTGGAGACATCATGTTGTTTATGAGTCTTGACCCTGTAGTGTCATTGTTACTTTGGGGGGTCATCTCTATAGAATACCAGAGGTAGGTTCGACTACTGTTCCACCTAAAAAGTGTCGCAAGGTAGTATCTCATACTGCAAAATTCAGCTTCTTCACAATCTGTTCAAAAGGAGAACAAAAGGACATTGCAACCACTACAGCCTTGCCCCAAGCACCTTCTATCCAACAAAAGCAGGTCGACAAGGTTGTAGCAAAGTGAAAAGATTCCTTATGTACACCGTCCTCCTATGTAGCCTGACTTGATGAATAGCCTCAACCTCAAAAGGTTTGTGATAGACTTCCACAAATTGAGCAGCGTGACGTCTCTAGCAAGACAAGCAGCTCACCAAGATGCAGATTCAACAAATGCTTTTCCTTCTCCCCCGGGAACTCAATGAAATTGAGACCATTGCTTCTTAGAGAGGGAGGATTTATCCAAGTGGATATCGGTGGCCACCCACCTTTTCCAACTAGCTCAAAACAACTTTCTAGCAATTTTTGCAATTTACTATTTTTAGCAGGTTTTAACTTCTGGGCCATTTTGAGGGCTTAAATGAAGGTTTTTTTAGATCTACGTTCTCAATGATAGCTGAATGAATTTTTGAGCCCCCAAAATGAATCTCCTCGATGATACCTTTCCAACGAGCTATCATACACCTAAAACGAAGATCGTATGCAAAAGTTATGCCCCCGGGAAGTTGATGCACTAACTTACCCAAATGGGGCCCACGTGACTTTTGGCACTTCATCTCCTAGGGTTAGGTTTTTGGATGTATAGAACTTTTGGCATTCCCGTTTATTGTAAAAATGCCTTCAAAGCCTCATTGCAATCATCTTCTTGTGAATGCGAGTAGCCGTCACATCTCTTCTCAAAGATAAGCTTCCACCATTCTAGCGAGTCTTTCACTCTGTATTTTTACAGTCTCTGTACATTTCTTTGATTAATAGAAATCGTGTATTACACTATATCTGTGTTTATGGTTGCATCTCTGATACATTTCTATTATATTATTGAATATCTACAATATCTCAATGCATTTCTTTATTATATCTCTGCTCTCATTTCGTAAAGAAAATAATCCGGATCAGTGGTATCAGAGCACGCTTCTCTTGATCGTTTTTTCAGTGCATGTCCCCGATGGGGTCCGAGTATAGAAAGTTGGGTCTCGAGCTTGTCTCTATTCAGGAAAATATCTCTCGCACACCCAAGAAAGCCTCAATGGCAGAAGAAAAGAAAAATGATGGAGCAGACGATCGTATCAATCTGTTGCTTGAGCAAGCTCTCACGCGACAGAGGGACGAAATGATGGAGAATTTTTCCCACATCCTTCAATGTCTGTCGATAATAGCAGGTGCATCTTCGTCAAGCAGCCACTTTGGAGGAACCTCGCCTTTCAAGGTACAAGTTAATTTTGATATTCCTATATTTGAAGGATAGATAGATTCAGAAGCCCTAGAAAAATGGTTAACTATGCTAGAAGGTTATTTCTTTGTTCACAATTTTTCCAATAAAGAAAAGATCACCTTCTCACTCCTTAAAGCTCTCCCTCATGTCAAACATTGGTTGTAAACTTACTGGGAGCAAAGTTCCACAGAGGATTCTCGAATATATGGGGTCGATCCCACTTGGGATTTTTTTGTGGATGTGGTAAAGGAACAGTATTACCCTGTTGGCAACTATGAGGACCAATACATAAGATGGACCACACTGCGGAAAGAAAGGGGCCAAGAAATTCTGGAGTTCACCAATACCTTCCATACCTTGCGCACCAATCTGGGAATCAAAGACTCCAAGGGAAATTTGGTTCTGAAATACCGTGGGGTTCTACACTGATACATCCAAACTGAAATGGATTTTTTGGACATCTCATCACTCGGTGTTGCTTATCGATATGCTATCAAAATCAAGCAGAAATTTAAGCACCAGAACAAACGAGAGTTCAGGTCTCCAAATCCGCAACAATTGAAGTATGACAAAGACGGCCCTAACAAACAGTCTCCTGAAAACCAGTCCAAGACACAAGAAAAGAAGGGTCACAGGAAGACAAAGAAGGACACCAGAAAATGGTGCGAGTTCCACAAAATCCCCTAGCACAACACTGATGAATGTCTCTCAAAATAGTCATTAGTGGCCGAGATGAAAGACAAAGATCCGAACCCTAATTCAGAAAATGATTCTGAAAATAATGGTAAAGGACAGATCATTGACGCGGACCACACTGCTATTGTCGCTACCGCAACAATTCAACCAGAAGAACCAACAGATCCTGAAGAGGGGGAGCATATTTTTCATTCACAGATGTGGGTGAAGGGGACCCCGGTGCATTTTATTATTGATAGCGGAATCCAGAAGAACTTCATCTCAGCAGAGGTCATCAAACAGTTGGGATTGTCGACAACACCACACCCGCAGCCATACAACATTGGGTGGCTTCACCAAGGATGAGATATCTGTGTTAGCCAATAGTGTCGATTATCATACGACATCCAACACTTCAAGGATGAGGTATTATGTGATTTTTCCCCACTGGATGTCTGTGATGTGCTCTTGGGCCAACCATATATGTGGAGACGCCATGTTGTTTATGAGTCTCGACCCCCTAGTGTCATTGTTACTTTGGGGGGTCATATCTACAGAATAACAGAGTTAGTTCCAACTATTGTTCCACCTAAAAAGTGTCGCAAGGTAGTATCTCATACTACAAAATTCAACTTCTTCGCAATCTATTCAAAAGTAGAACAAAAGGACACTGCAACCACTACAGCCTTGCCCCAAGCACCTTCTATCCAATAAAAGCAGGTCGAAAAGGTTGTAGCAAAGCGCAAAGATTCCTTCTGTACACCGTCCTCTCATGTAGCCCGACTTGTTGAACAGCCTCAACCTCAAAAGGTTCGTGACAGACTTCCACAAACTGAGTAGCGCGACGTCGCCAGAAGGAAAAGCATCTCACCAAGATGAAGATTCAACAAACGTGTTTCCTTCTCCCCCGAGAACTCAACGCAATGGAGAACATTTCTTCCTAAGGAGGGAGGATCGATCCAGGTAGATATCGGTGACCACTCACCTTTTCCAACTGGCTCAAAACAACTTTCTGACAATTTTTGCAATTTACTATTTTTAGCAGGTTTTAACTTCTGGGGCCATTTTGAGGGACTAAATGAAGGTTTTTCGAGATCGAGGTTCTCAATTAGAGCCAAATGCATGATTGAGCACCCAAAATGAATCTCCTTGATGATACCTTTCCAATGAGCTATCATAGGCCTAAAATGGAGATCATATGCAAAAGTTACGACCCTGGGAAGTTGATGTACTAACTTACCCAAATGGGGCCCACATGACTTTTGGCGGTTCATCTCCTAGGGTTAGGTTTCTGGATGTCTAGAAATTTTGGCATTCCCATTTATTGTAAAAATTCCTTCAGAGCCTCATTGTAATCATCTTCTTGCAAATGTGAGTAGCCATCACATCTCTTCTCAGAGATAAGCTTCCACCATTCTAGCGAGTCTTTCACTCTGTATTTTTACAGTCTTTGTACATTTCTTTGATTAATAGAAATCGTGTATTATTGTATATCTGTGTTTATGGTTGCATATTTGATACATTTCTATTATATTATTGAATATCTGCAATATCTCTATGCATTGCTTTATTATATCTCCGCTCTCATTTGGTAAAGAAAATAATTTGGATCAGTGGTATCAGAGCACGCTGCTGTTGATTGTTTTTTCAGTGCATGTCCCCGACGAGGTCTGAGTATAGCAAGTTGGGTCTCGATCTTGTCTCTCTTGAAGAAAATCACTCTCACACACCCAAGAAAGCCTCAATGGCAGAAGAAAAGAAAAATGACGGAGCAGACGATCCTATCAATTTGTTGCTTGAGCAAGCTCTCACACGACAGAGGGACGAAATGATGGAGAATTTTCCCCACATCCTTCAACGCCTGCCGATAACAGCAGGTGCATCTTCGTCAAGTAGCCACTTTGGAGGCACCTCGCCTTTCAAGGTACAATTTAATTTTGATATTCCTGTATTTGAAGGACAGATAGATGCAGAAGCCCTAGAAAAATGGTTAACTCTGCTAGAAGGTTATTTCTCTGTTCACAATTTTTTAGATAAAGAAAAGATCACGTTCGCACTCCTTAAAGCTCTCCCTCATGTCAAACAATTGTGGGAAACATACTGGGAGCAATGTTCCACAGAGAATTCAGGAATATATGGGGTCGATCCCACTTGGGATTTTTTTGTGTAAGTGGTAAACGAACAGTATTACTGTTATTGGATAAATCCATAAGTGCGGACACAAACTGATCTCCCTAGATCCACCTGGATCTAGAAAAAATCAAGACAAAATATGACTCTTTCCCTAGATTTAAACTATTAAATGAACTAGGAAGCAAGAACAAGTTACATACCTTATAATCGCTTCCTATGGTCTTTGTTGCTCCTGATTCACTCCAGTGCTCTCGTGCAGCCAAGACCAAGACAACACAACCCGACCAAAGTGAAGAAAGCACAATCTATTCAACAGTCAATCTATGTATATGATCAAGGAATTATACAATAAAGTGGAAACAACTTTATGGGAAAGAGACATATTACTGTATCATATTAATGGAAAGTAAATATTACAACCTGAGCCTTGATGTCGCAAACTTCCTTTCGATGGCCCTTGGCTCTAACACACACACTTTCTCACTTGCATGAAGAAGATCAACCCCTTTGGATAAACTTGTTGGAGTCTCTAAGCTGTTGTAGCTTCAGTCCTTCACACAATTCTTTCACTAACTCTCCAATGAATCTCTTGCTTGTTTGCTTGCTTAACCTTTTCCATGAGAATTCCCTCAATATATAGGAGAGAATGAATTAGTTACTTGGATAAGAATGATCCCAAAATATCAGGGAATCCAGTATTAGGATAACCATTCAAATGCCATCTCATCCTTCTAGAAGATTCCCTTCTAGAATCATCGAGAATTTATCCTTTTTCCTTGCTTTAGAAAGAGTTCGCACCCTAGCAGTTCAACACAGTGCAAACTTCTCACACCCTGGCTTAAGGTAGCCTGCGAGAATCATGCATTCTCGCAAGCAAATGTATTAGCAGCCTGCGAACCTCCTTAAAAAATGATATTTCTGGAAAGAGAAAAAAGTAACTTTTCTCAAGAGAAAGTTCTTATGAAGAGCCTGAGTACACCATCATCCATACATCATCATGATGACCAAAATCATGGATAACAGAATGCCCCCCAAAGTATGAGGTTGGAACCAGTGACAACCGATAGACTTTGTAAGTTGCATGTGTGTGTCGAGAACCAGGAGAACACCTAATCGGAAACCTGCGAACAACCAAGAATATACAGAATATCATATATATCAATTCTGAGGTAGGCATTCCCATACTCAGATCACATATTGATGACATTATAGACATGGGTCATGGCCACCAATCATACACTGTGGATCCATACCATCAAAATATAGCATAGCCACCGGAATACACTGTGGATCTATGCGAGAAATTTCAAATCAAGACGACATAGCCATGAGACATACACAATGGATCTATGTGTCGCAAATTATACATACTCCATCGCAACCTGGATAGAAAAGATGATATCCAGGGTCTTCAATCTCGTCACCCAAAGTATGAATCTAACCATGTGATTACATGTGTTGAAGTCGAACATGGTAGAAACCATTTGATTACCAGTCATTGATGAAACTGTTAACAAGTGCGAGGGAAATCACCATTGATGTCAATGACTCCCAAGGTACCATAGTACAATCCATCGAGTGTGAATAAATGAGTTGAAGTCGAACATCCGATGGAATCTTTCGATCAGGGGTCAATGATGTAAACCCACTGTCGAAAGAGAGGAAACCTGCCATTAAGGCATGCAAGCTCCAAGGTACTAAATAATTTCTAAGTCCTGATTCCGGATAATGAGCTGAAGTTGATGAAAAAAAACTCGTCACAGGAGGGCCTTGATGTATCCCCCATAAATGACACAAAATGAGTAACATATTTTGAAAGTGAAACAGAGTAGGACTTGGACACAGGGAAGGCCGACACAGAGAGAATGGATAACTGCAGATGGTTGACTCAATATAGGTTTCAGATGGACTTCTCTTGAACATATGAACGACACGACCAATGATTTGACAGCATTGACTCAAAGACGTTATAGGGAATGACCTTGTAGCAAATCGAATGAGAGACAAATGGATTTCCCAAACCGGCTTCAAATGATGAATAGAGGGTGTCATGTTCAAGAGCGACACTTACTGCCAATTAATACAAAGATGAAAACATATCCCTTTCCCAAATTTCCCCCCACCATTTTTGGCGAGTACCTCTTTATTTTTACGCAAGATTGAGGAGGATAACATATGCTTGTTGATATAAGCTCATCCTTTGGATGAGTCCCTCAAAGTATGTTTAACGAACCCTAAGAAGGAGTGGTTCGGTCCCATCACGGGTCTGTCAATGTTTGTTTAACGAGTCCAGAGATAGAAAACTCGAAGGTTTTTCAAGA
>JZKD02S1592567.1:116894-128691 GCA_000966675.3 Picea glauca
GAACCTTTCTAGGTAATATTCCGAACTTTCCTCCTCAAACTGCTGCATTTTAAATATATCATTCCTAGCATCCCTAGTTATGCGGTAATATTGATATTTCTGGAGGAAAGTCTCCTTCATGCCATCCCAATATAAGATAGTTTGTTCTTATAGGCTCATAAACCACCTTAATGTTGAGTCTTTAAGTGTGGCTGGAAAGAGTTTTAGTTTTTGTGCATTATCAGTGTAATTATAACTCTTACATAGTATATCAAATTCAAACAAAAATGAATCAGGATCTTTTGTTGACATACCATGGAAGTGAGGTAGTGATGACAGTGGAATATTATTCATAGAAACATCTATGGTAATGTCTAATATTGGAATTGTTGGCCCTGGATTATGAGAGGAAGTGAAGAACGAGGAAGAAAAGGTAAAAAGCAAGCTTCGCGGGAGACACAGTGGTTGTCACTGGGTCGAAGTGAGCAAGAGAACAAAGAAGATGGAGCGAAGTGTGGAAAAGAAAGTCGTTGGATGAGGAGATCGATGATGACATATCAACAAGAAAGATGGATCGAGGATGACTCAGGAAGTGGAAAAAGCTAACATTAGATGCCTTGGAGCACCGCGAGATGAAGAAGGAAAGACAGGCTGACGAAGCCCGAAAAGAATGGGTCAAGTTGACCTAGGGTTGTAGACACCTAGGGTTTTGGTAATTAGGGTTTTTGACACCTAGGTTTCGACCTGAGGCTGTCGGTGAGGGATTGTAATGTATAAATAGAGGTTGAGAGGACCTAGGTCAGGTCGGTACTATGGTTGAGCCTTGTTGTCGATTATTGTTCATTGAGAGGATATTGTATTAAGGGTGAGAGAAGTGCAGAGAGAGAGAGCCTTCTGGTATTGTAAGATCTTCAGTTGGGTGCGAAGATCAAGTCTTGCAGTTGGGTGTGTAGGAAGGGAGAGAGAAAGAGAGATGGAGAGAGAAGATCTGCTAGCCAAGAGCGCAGATCAGAACTGTAAGCTTTATCTTAAAATATCATAAGCACGGTTATGTGGACGTAGCCCTAGAGAGAGAGTGAACCATGTACATTTTTTGTTGTGTATGTGATTGATGCTTCAAGCTCTGATGTTGTTATATTGTTATCTGCATTATTGTATTAGATCAGATCTATAACTGCGAAGGATAGATCTAGCTAGTTGAATGATAGATGCATGTTATGTTGTTGTTGTAATAAGAACCACTTGATATTCCACTGGCTATAGACATCTCTATCTTGCAACCCCCTCATAGTTGTTTCGGGTGAGACTGCATCTTCTTCATAGGTGTTGTTGAAAGGGCCAGTAGCTAGGGATTGTTGGTGCGCTCTTGGAGCTGAACCTTGGGTCTGCCCCTGTGCCAACAAATGGTTCCGTTGCTGGGACCAGAATCTTTTTAAGGGAATGTCAAGGTGGTTCCTATCAAAGAGAGAGATTCAGAAGCGGATAGAGGATCAAGAGAAGGACTTCGTTGAATCCCAGAACAAGAACCCTAAAATAAGCATTGAAGATTGGATACAAAGATACATCTTCACTGACATTCACGAGATCTTGTTTGGAGGAATCCATCAAGAGCTACACGAGTGGTTGGCTAGGTTAGCTGAGACACAATTTGAAATCATATCTAGACCTCCTATGGTTTGGACAACAGCATTGATCCAGAAGGTCAAGAGAGTCGACAACGTTGTATCCAGAGCAGTAGATCACTGGTTTCATAGTACCATCAGAGGGTATATCACCGAGTTTGCTATTGACAAAACATAATCATATAGCCAAGCCGAGAGGTATTTTTTCAAAGGACCCAAAGGAAAATTTTTGCACTTCCTGAAGCTAAGAATCAAGATGATCTTGCATGAAAACCACATCTTGAAGATATAGTAGATTGATCAGACCTGAAAAGGATAATGTTCAAGATATCAGATAGCGGCAGCAACATAGAAGCAGAACATACGTGCAGTGGGAAAGTATTCTCAGGAGTTTGCCTTGAGAAATTGTTTAAGAAAAACTTCAGAGAATAAGGTTTCTATAGTGGAGAAGAGGTAGATCTAACCGATGAAGAGCATACAGAGCCCACCAGAATAGAATAAGGGAAAGATGAAGAATTGTGCCAAAGAGAGCCAAAAACCTCAGGAACTGTGTAAACTACTGAAGTAAGTAACGTTAATCCTCCTGTTGTCTCAACAATACCTAGCAGTAAGAATAGTCAGAACCACTAGAGTCTTTAGAGTATTGTTACTAGTATCTCATCATCTACTTAGATAAGAACCCTAGTCAGATTTATGGTAGATGAAATGAGACTCCCTATATTTAGAGGAGATGGATCTGAAGATCCATATCAACATTGGTTTCTGTGTGAGGCTGTATGGAATATTAAAAGTATCATCGATGAAGCCATCAAGAGAACCTAGTTCAGCACTATGCTAAGGGACCGCGCACTGAGCTGGTACATGAAACTTGTCCAAGGACTAGCACAGCCTAAGCCCCTGAATGAGATCAAAAATGCGTTGATTGCAGAGTTTAAGAAACCTAAGTTGGAGTCACAATGTATTACGAAAATAAAAGATATTAAACAAAAGGTAGCAGAACCTATTTGGGAGTTCGACCAGAGATTCAAGACCCTGACAGGCCGATTAAATTTCCAGATCCCCGACGAACAAAACAAAGAAATGTTCATCGATGCGTTGTTACCACACATAAGAATCCCTTTGATGCAGCAGAAGATTGCATCTCAGGCGGAAGTTTTGGAGATCGCCATGAAGCTTAAATCAACACCAATGGGAGAATCTACCTCACGCATTAGCCAGATCATGAGCCAGCTAACTAGTTTGTCTTTACAGGTCAAGGATATGAAGAAAGATAAGGGAAAATACAAAAGGGAAGATATATGGTGTGTAAGATGCAGATATGAAGGCCATGATAAGGAACACTATCCCTTATTTCATGAGTACTTGGAATCAGGGGCATCGAGCCCCTTAAAGCAAGTTAACCTACCCTGGTGCGATGTATGCAGAAATAGGCATCGCCCAGGTGAGTGCTACTACATGCAGAAGTATGTCCAGACACCCACAAACTTGTATTGTACATTCTGTAAATCAATGGGGCATGATGATCAGGATTGTAGAGCTTATGATCTCATGCATGAAAGTTCAAGAGACATATACAAGATTCAAGGCAAAGTACAACAAGAAGGAAACACTCTGCAGTACAACTCTCTGGGGAGAGGAAATTTCATTCCTTGCGGTGGCTACTAAGGATGAGGACGAGGAGGAGGTATGGGCCAAGGCCGAGGACAAATAATTTGTTACAACTGTGTGTAGCCATGAAATTTAGCAAGGGATTGTCAAAATCCATGCACAACCTGTAGTTACTGTAATTCCTTTGAGAATGTCATAGAAGAATGTCATGTGATGTTGTCTAAACTTCAGTAAAGATGAGGACCCCAACATAACCCACAAGTACAACTGATATATGATTAACCTCGCAAAGCAGACCCTAGATTCGTTGTTATTACTCGAGGAGGCGCTACTACAGGGGAATACAGACCAACCCAAGGAAAGACTGAAAATGACCACGGAGTCAGGAAATCTACAGAAAAGACCCCAATGTTCGATGCTAAGAAAGAAAGACAGATATTTGAGGAGGCAAGAAAGGAGTTCAAAGGAAATCAAGTATCTTCATCAAAGAGACAACCAAAAATCAAAAAATATGGCATGCCTCAGGTGTTTGATTTGTCTGCATCACCAACAGAAGGGAAAGAGGTAAGAAAACTCATGGAATTCTTGCACACTTGTGTTAAGTTTATTCAAGATAAAGGCGTTGTCCAAGAATTACAAGATTTAATCAAGCAGTATGAACTAGGAAAAATAGACCCCTTACTAAATAGAGCAATGCACAAAATTGGAAAAAGGAGAAGGAAAAATAAAGAATTACACTTGAATGCTCAAATAGGAGAGTATGAGATATACTATGTGGTGCTCAACTTAGTGTCAGAAGTCAATGTCATGACGAAGCAGACTTGGGCACTAATGGGAAAACCCAAGCTGATATATTCCCCTATCAGGCTTCGCATGGCTAATCAGCAAGTTGTCAGCCCATTTGGACGATTAGAGCATGTCCCAGTGGATATCGATGGAGTAAGAACCTTTACAGATTTTTAGGTAATTGAAATTGTTGATGATATCTTCCCTTCCTCTACATTGTTAGGAATTGATTGGACCTTCGACAATTCCACTGTTGTTGATTTAAGGAAAAGATGCATGACATTTGAGAAAGTTGGCCTTAGGGTCGTTGCACCTTTAGATCCAGATGAAGGTCCACAATACACATAACCTATCATAGAAGAGGACCACGCGTTTGAACTGGAAAACATCTACAAATTAATAGCCATACAACAGGATTATATCAACCCTACAGCTGATAGAAATCTGAGCTGACGAAGTGACAACACATGTTCATCTGACTCAGAAGAAGTGCTGGAGAAATGGAAGAACTAGATGTACGAAGTATCTACAAGAAGATGTGCTAGGATAACCAGAGAAGTTTGTTGGATTGGCACAATAGTGAGTAATTTACCCACATTTGATGGGCTAGACCCCTTAGAGAACTTCTTATCAGAATTTGAGACAAGTGTACCAACACAACATAGGTTGTTGGCAATGGATGAGGCCATGAAAGACACCCCAGCGAGATGGTGGGGGACACATAAAATAAATATTACAGACTGGACACAATGTCGAACTTTGATAACAACATGATTTTCAGCAAAATAAGGAAGTTGTGAAGCATGGTACACAGGTCGAAGTTGCCCAAAGGACCATGTATGAAGCTCTGAAGAGGCCTAGAGAGACATTCCTAGATAACAATGGGTACACAGATTCGTCAATACACTGGATACCACCCCTATTAACTGGTACCTTCAAGCAGAGTTGCGCCTTGTCACTTCAGAATGGGAAGGTATGACCCAGAATTCTATAACCACTTTTTTTTTTTACAGTGAACTTCCTTCTGTAGATCAAGCACTACATATGGTGAGACAAAAACTATTTAAGGAGGCATCTGGCCTCCCTTTGGATCAAGAAGAGGATGAATGGACTACGCCCCTCCAGAAACTGCAGACCTGCTACAACATTAATGCCAATGAAGACGATGACCCGAGGAAGGTGAATATCGTAGAAACAGAAGGTCAGAGAGATGTGGAAGGACCAGGAGTTGAACTACCATTCATTGGACAACCGATAAATATAAAGAAAGTCAATATTGGGATAGAGGAAACACCAAATCTTGCCAATGTTGGAGATTACTAGGACACTACTACCATTGACAAAATCACAGAATTATTGCATGAGTATCAGGACTTGTTCCCGACCAAGTTCACTGATATGAAGGGAATCAGAGGACCTATGGGAGAAATGAGAATACCTTTGAAACCAGACGTGAAGCCATTCAAGAAAAGACCCTACAGATTGAACCCGAAATATAAGGAAAAAGTGAATATTGAGCTCGACAAAATGCTGGAAGCAGGGATTATTGAAATTGTCAAAGATTCGGAATGGATTAGCCCCATGGTCATGCAAGATAAGAAGACAGGTGAGATCAGGATTTACATAGATATTAGGGAGCTAAATGATGCTTGTATACACGATCCTTTCCCTACACCTTTCACAGACGAAGTGTTGGATAACGTGGGAGGCCAAGAAGTGTATTCTTTTACAGATGGGTTTTCAGGATACCATCAGATCCGCATCCCCAAGGAGGACCATCATAAGACTACGTTTGCCATAGAGTGGGGATCCTACCAATATACAGTAATGCCATTTGGACTGAAGAATGCCCCAACCATCTTTTCTAGGGTGGTGGTTGAAGCATTCAAAGAATTTTTGCATAAGTTTTTAGAAGCATACTTTGATGACTGGAATGTTTTTAGTTTGTTGAAAAATCATATTGAATGTCTAAGGCTAATGCTAGATAAATGCAGGAAGTGTCAAATTGATTTGAATTTGAAGAATTTCATCTTCTTCTCAGCATTTGGAGTATTATTAGGTCATATTGTATTCAAGCAAGGATTATTGGTGGATCCATCCAAAATTGCAATTATATTTGATTTACCACCACCTACATCAGTCAAAAAATTGTGCACTACACTAGGACATACTGTCTATTATAGGAAATTTATCAAAGGATATGCTTAGATTACTGTTCCAATGGAGAAGTTATTAAATAAAGACTATCAGTTTGGTTGGACAGACGAATGCCAACAGAGCTTTGACACACTAAAACAAAAGATGGTCACTGCGCCTATTCTAGTATTTCCCAACTAGAGTAAGGAATTTCATGTGCATGTTGATGCATCTTCTATTGCATTAGGAGCAGTACTGGCGCAACCTGGAGAAGGGGACATTGATCATCCATTAGAATTTTCCATCAGAAAGCTCTCCACAGCTGAAATCAATTACACTACTATACAGAGAGAGGGACTAGCCATGGTGTATGCATTGCAGAAATTCCATCACTACTTTTTGGGAGGACACTTTAAAATGTTTATTGATCACTCTGAGCTAAAATACCTAGTCAACAAGCCAATGTTAGGGGGGAGAATATGCATATGGCTTCTCATGTTTCAAGAATATGATTTTGAGATCATAGTTAAGCCAGGAAAAATGAATAAGGACCCAGACCACCTGTCGAGGTTGGAGCATGGCAAAGAACCTACCAGTCTGGAGGATACACTACCCGATGCATAGTTGATCGCCATTAGAAATATTGATAACTACTTCACAAACATAGTTCAGTTCCACCACCTCTATCTCTTTTCCATCCCTTCCTTTTGATTGGGTCGCCAGTGCTTCTCTTCTTACTTGTTGTACTATGTTTTCATTGTGAACAGTAGCTTCAAATTTGGTTCGTTTGGTTGTTGTTTCAATTGTTGCTTTGAAATTTCTCCTTTGAGAATTGTTCCTGCACAAAAATTAGTTGAATTAGTGTTTGGGGGGGTTTCTCGTTATTTGTTTTTTCTAACTTTTATGAAATTTTGGAGGCAATAAATCTACCTTTACTATCCCTATGTCTACTCATAAAAAGAAGAAACTCTAATACTAATAAAACAAAAACTTTTAACTACCAAAGGTAAGAGGACAACCTAACTTTGGAGAAACCCCACCAAAGTGGATGCGCAAGTTCTTACCTATCATCTTACCATATTCTCTCTTCCCTTAAGTTGTCCTTAAATCAAATACAAAATCATCGAACCAAACAAACTCAAAACACTACCTATTACTGTTTACAACTCCCCAGAAACAACGCCAAAATGTTGTTGTAAATATATGTTTAGTATATTGCACTCATTTTTATATCAATCTGGTATTCGTAATAAAAAGAGTTGTTACAATATATGTTCCGAAAATAGGTAACCTATCTATGTCTGTTGTACCTAGCTCAATCAAGAAACAATCAATAACAAAATACTTTGTTTTTGGAATATCTGAACACTATTGTTCTCACAAATTCAAACTAGAAAATAAATCTCATAGTAACAATCTCAAGAAAACACTCACTTGAAAAGGTTCTTGCTCAGATATCAATTCTGTTCATTATAGGTTCATGAAATAAAGAGATGAACTGAGACCCTGCTACCTGTAGAAATTGAATTCACATAACAATTGACAATTCACTCTATTTACTCTGGGAAAGAAACCAATCATGACCTAATCAATTCCAATCAAAACTTCCTTCCTCAATACAGGAGACAATCAATATGGTTGAAATACTTTATTACTGAAGCAT
Organism: Picea glauca; assembly: GCA_000966675.3. Lineage (NCBI taxonomy): Eukaryota > Viridiplantae > Streptophyta > Pinopsida > Pinales > Pinaceae > Picea > Picea glauca. Next base: position 124,689 of record JZKD02S1592567.1, read on the forward strand.
GTAGGGTGAGATATGAAATCTAATTTTTCATGTACCTACTGAAGACAACACAATTATTAAGACTTTCAAATTCAGAACAATAATAATTGCTTATATAACAATCCTAAACATTTATCCATTTTCTATTGACTAAATATCACTCTGTGGAAACATAAATAGAATCATCCACTATGCTTAATGTATAATTATTCATTCACACTGATCCAAAATCAACAGGTATCTATTTAGAGATCTGTGTTGTACTTAGGAAAGTTCATGCACTCAAAATCGTTTACAACACAAAACTATTTTATTTGCACACTCACACAATTAAATTGTGTCCACACATAAACATATACATGGAGACTTACCTTGGTTGAGGTGGTGGGCCCTTGCCGAACCAACAGGGTATCTCTAAAGAAATTACAGAATAGACACTTTACTCACATCCATTAATTGCAAAGACTAGCATTTGTATTCCTTCAATTAAACGAGTGAATCGGAAATTGAACATTCAATTTCCCATCATAACAGTGTATATTATCTCTCTATTCTATTATTTATCATCTACACAACATCCCTTTTAAAGAAGGTCAGTTTTTATGTAATGTTCTTGATTTGGCTATTCTAGGAAACGATGCTAATGCGTGTGTAGGATCAAAGGTTTACAACATATAAATGATCATACAAATAATAAACACGACAAAGGACTGCAAAGTTTGTATTATGATATCTCTGTGGATTACAAAATGGTCGAATGAGGCTGAATAAACTGAAAATACTCGTTAGATCAACAGACAAAGGATCTTAGCCGTAATACAAATAAGCAATTGCGGCTGAATAAAATAACAACACTCGGCTAGATCAAAAGACAAAAGGATCTTAGACATAATACAAAAAAGCAACTAAAAGATAATACCCAGAATATGGGAGCACTGTGAAATCAATGAAGAATGATGGAAGACCTGGATGATCTTTCCGGTGACTAGGGTGTGTTTTTCAACACCGAAATCAGCCAACTGGTGTCTTCCTCCTGGAATACATTGAACTATCTCTCCTGAGATGCGCCTCTGCTCCTCAATGAAAAGTCATATTCTGCATAATAATGAATTAGGTCGCTAACCCTTCCTTTATAGATTTCCAAAACCCTAAATCATGATGAAACCCTAATTCATTTGAATTTCAAAACCCTAAATCATTGTTGAAACCCTAATTCATTGTTGACTTCTATTTTTATCTCATAATGACTTAAAAGCGCTTTTAACCCTTTTTAGCTCAATGTCACTTCCTGAATATAACACCTGTGACTGGAGTGACGTCTAGTAAACCTGTTTACCCCTCTTTGGCCCTGGCTATAGTATAATAGGACATTTTAGACCATTAAGCCTCCTCTTTGGAGCTCCTATTTGGAAAGGGACATTACACGTTACAATCAAGTTTGAAGATAATCATAAAATGTTTACAAAATATTACAATTGGTGAGCATAGCGTATCTCAAGGAATGGAATTCATCCTCATGACACAAAGTGAATGAGTGATGAAGACTATCATGGTATTCAAATGAACCAAGGATGATTCTATCCTACTAATTTCGTGGAGCCATCGCCAGTGTACTCATTCAAAACGTCAATCCTGTAGAAGCGGGTTTAGTACCAGACTAGCACAGTAACAAGTCTTGGTACCGGATCAGTGCAGAGTTGTTACCGGAATAAGAGTAGAGTTGGTACCAGATCAACACAATGTTGGTACCAGATCAGGTCGAGTACCAGAATAGAATAGTTTAATGTTGCAGTACTGGACCAATGGAAGTACCGAGAGAATCTCGAAGATGAGTACCGGATGCGACAATTCCTTGTCATGAATCTTCTTAGAGTAATCAAAATAATTAGAAGCATAAACAACAATAATTTAGTCCCAATTAATTTAATAAATGAAACAAATCATGTTTTTAAAATGGGTTACCTCATTATGCATATGATAAGGTCACAAGGTAGGTTTGTGGAAGAAATAGACAACATATTCATAAGTCAGAGGAAAAATTGACCAAGATAGAAGATAAGATAAGATAATAGGGGTGTCAAAATGGAGATCCAACAATATTGTAGGGATATACTGACTCTGATTGGGTAAGGAGTGCATTGGAAATGAAGAGAACCTCTAGGTTTTTCTTTATTTTGGTATCTTCCATGGTTTCCTGGTGTAGCAGAAAACATACTTCTATGGTTTTAAGCACCGTAGAAGTAGAGTACATTACATTGAGTGTGGAAGTATATGAAGCAGTGTGGCTTCACAAGCTCCTTGTAGATTTAGTTGTACATGTGTTGGATTCCACCGTTATTCATTATGATAACCAGAGTTGTGTGAATCTCTCAGAGAACCCAATGTTTCATAAAAAATAAAAACACATTGAGATCAAGTACCATTACATCTGAGACATGTTGCAGAGGAGGCAGTATCGGTGCAGTACCTTCCTATATATGATCATGTTGTTGATGTTCTTACCAAATCCCTTACCAAGACAAAGCTCAAGTATTCCATGACAGACTTGGCATGGTAGAGAATTCCTCCCTCGTTGAGAGGGAGTGTTGATGTTTGCATCTGCCTGAGACATTCGCCAGATCATACTCCTCTGTGACTGAGTTGAGTTGATCTACGAGGAAATTTATTTGAGAGGGATAAATGGGTTTGGGCTTATACCCCAATGATCCTTGTGGAGAGCTCATGAAGACATGTCCATTGTGTAGATCACATGAGGACATTTCAAGGGAGTTGAGACCTTGACATCATACACTATGGGGAGTTGACCCTAGTGTTTCTAGAGGGAGTAGCCTCTATAATTCCAGTTCATACTACTATGACTGAGTTGAGTTGATATATGAGGACACTTATCTTAGAAGGATAAGTGAGTTTGGGATTATATCCCAATGTCCCTTGTGGAGAACACATGAGGACACGTCCCTTGTGGAAACACATGAGGACATGTCAAGGGAGTTGACCTTGATGTCTCACACTATGGGAAGTTGACCCTAGTGTTTTTTGAGGGAGTATCCTCTAGAAGTCCACATGGGAGTGCCATATTTGACAGAAATTTTTCTACTACAGTGGTTGTGTACCACTGGTGGAGACTATGTGTCTTTGGACAGTAGTTGTGTGCTACTACAATAGTTGTGTACCACTAGCAGTGACTATGTATCATTGGACAGTATTTGTGTGCTACTATTAGTGGTTGTGTACCATTGTACAATATTTGTGTACTACTATGGATCAACACAATGATTTTCTATTGGATATCATTGTAGTAGTTGCATGCTACTAGTTTATTTTCATGAAGACTACCAAATCACTTGGAGCAGTTGTGTGTTGCTTGATCGTAGAGACTGTGACATATGATTCAATCTACCGATGGCATGGTAGTAGTTTTGTGCTACTAGTTGATTACAGAGTAGTCATTGAACTACTAGATGAAGACATCATGGAAAGATACTTCCCTAGATAAGATGGAGTGTTGATGTTTCAACATTAGGTAGATATTATCCCAGGATTGGTCATGGTAGGTTGACTAGTGGTGAATGGCCGAAGCGTAGTCTTCAAAGAAAAGAAGACTCGATGTGCTACTGTTCCTCCAGTGTGTGGAAACATCGGGCATACTTTCACCATTAGGGGTGTACCTGTAGTGAATGTCCTGAGTAAGAATCAGGAGAACCTTCTCCTAGATTGGGATGCATACTGAGGGAGATAGGACACATTTATCACAAAGGTGTACTTGCGGTAAATGGGCCCATGCATAGTCCTTCCTTGATCATGAAAAGAAATAATATGGAATCAAGGTGCTTGAGGTGATTTCCACGTGTCGGTTAATGCAAGATACCAGATATATAAAATATGCAGAACGGAAATAAAATGCTAGAGATGGCAGAATAACAGTAAAATATCCAGCATAATCTTCACAATACACAGAAATGATATACGAAATAGCAATAGAAAAAACACTTTGATTCAGAAAGAAATGTTCACAGGCCTCTTC
>JZKD02S1592567.1:134343-155272 GCA_000966675.3 Picea glauca
GAAGCATCTAGAGGAAGATCCTTCTAGAAGCGGAAGCTTCTATTAGGTCTTCTTACATCCACCTTATTCTATTTTATTGAAAGGCCTTATTATTGACCTTTATTACATCCGAATACATTGATATACCTATGTGCGGGTTAGGACCTTAACAGTTAACATTAGGATGACATTCACTCATAGGGGTGTACCTGTGGTGAATGACCCTGGTGTAGTTCTTCTCCTAGTCATGGTGATTTGACAAGGAATGATAAAGACTCAAGATGTTATATGTTATCACATGCAGACCTAGAGTGATCATGATCTCAAAGAGAGTCAATTGGCTGAGAGGGAGAGTCGCAGAAGGAATTTCCCCTCAGTTCAATTGGGAGAGAGACATCTCCAAATACTGACAGACAAGTATCACGAGTCTAGGTTGAAGTTTGTATACTTCATAGACAAGCTTTGGCATGATGAATAATGTCTCACTCATTGAGAGGGAGTGTTAATGTTTGGACAACATCGGGAAGACAGTATTATATATATCATATACTATATGACATGATATTTATAATACAAGGTATAAATATATATAATAAATAAGTAGTTATTTATTATCCAAGGGACGCATCCTTTCATGGATGGTCACCATATATTCTCTATATATGGAACACTCATCATTGTAATAATACATCGATCTCACATATCATCTTATATAGAAAAATCAACAAATATGATCACCGACTCACCAACATGATTGATGTAGACATTCAAATCAACATTGCAACTCATGTATCCTTCATTTTGGATAAACACATCAATATGTTCATACCATGCCCTTAAGGACTATTTCAGTCCATACAATGTATTATGTAGTTTGCAAACCAACTTCTCTTTTCCTTCTTGTATGTATCCTTTTGGTTGTTCCATATAAATTCCTTCTTTAAAAACCCATTTAAAAATGTTATTTTTATATCTAGTTGATGTACATGAAGATTTAAGGTTGTTGTAATTGTTAACAAAACTCTAATGGATGATATATTGACTATAGGTGAAAAAGTATCATGATAATCCAAACCTGAAATTTGGGTGTAACCTTTCACCACCAAACGATCCTTGTAGTCATCTATAGATCCATATGACTTTTACTTTTGTTTAAATAATCATTTATAACAAACTACTCTTCTTCTTAGTTGAAGACTTGTGAGTTCCCAAGTCTAATTTTTTATGAGCAATTTGTCAATTTTCACAATAAAATCTATGTGACTAGTTTTGAGATCTGAAAAATGATTCCTAGTGAGCTAAGAATAAGCCCTAGTTTTTATCACTGAACAATTTTACACTAAAAAATATCGACTGGAAATATATGCAACTGAAAAAACAAGATCAGAGATGAAACATCAATACACATGAGACACAAAATTTGTGTTCTCTAACTTTATCAAATTCAAAAATTATGAGGGAAAAAACAACCTTCCCAACCAATACAAATCCACCAAAAGTTTGAGGACAACCTTGTCCTCCAATAACACAAAATATCATAAAACCAAACCTCAACAAATCCCTAGAAATTTCCTCTACCCACAAATATGTTCCAAATCACTTGTATGGTTTGTTGACGACACTTGTACTACTACTGATGTCAGCTTGTACAAACTTGATCTTGTCCATAAACCCTGTACGGATGTACATGATCCATCTTACCACAACCTGTGTACACACGCAACTCTGGCCACTACAAATCATGTATACACAATTCACCTCACTTCAACCCACGTACATACGTGATTCACCTTCTTGCAACCCACGCACATACACAAATCACCTTCCTAAAACCCACATACATACGTGAATGTTCCCATTGCAGCCTATGTATATGTATGAAAGCCTATATGAACACTTTCATATGATTCTCTTGGTTTCTTCCTTCGTAGGCCAGCTTCTTCAGAGTTACAGACATTCCTTTGTTGAGATCACCAAGCTCCTTGGAACAAGTGAAGACTCACTTATTCCAACTCCATCATGTATCCACACTCTCTACACAATATGAAATGTCAAAATGACCTCTCTCCTTTATATACAAGTCTTATGGGTCAACATAGAATCCCATTCAAAATTCAACATCAAACAAGACTTTCTTGTGGGTGTGAAGCCCTAGCACAAACCCACAAAGCCCATCCCAAAACCCATGAAGCCCCAACTTCACTCCAAAGGAAATTTTCACCAAACGAAGAGTGTAATGTGGTTCCCATGAAAATTACCACATGCATGGAACCTAGGTCACGAGAGAATACATGTTCGAAGATACAAAATTCAACACTCCCTCTTAGTGAAGGAGGTATTATCACCACACTCCACAATCACCTGGAAGTAGCTTTGTCTCCTCTATCACAGCTGCACTCCAATCCTATTGACTAGTTGCTCCTTTTGTCACCAAAGTAGATCCTTCTCTCCATTCCTCCTGACTAGTTACATCCTCGGTCACTGAAGAAAATCCTTCTATTTAATATTCCTCATTGGCTACTCCCTCTGTGACTGAAGCAAATCATACTCTCTTGTCTTCCTAACTGGATTCCTCCTTTGTAATTGTAGAAAAACCTTCTAAAACAAATAAATCCTCCATGTATGTCTCACATTCCCTAGAGGATTCCTTCCTATAAACCTCCTTCATGGCCTCCTCGACCCATGGAACCTACCTGTTAGTCCCAGAAGATGCCTCTCTCCCACTTGAACCTGAAGGGGAAATCCCTATGAATAACTGACGCTCCCTTTGAGCTAATTGAATCTCTCTGAGATCAGGGTCCCTTTGGGTCTGTATAATATCTGGAGCCATGTTCTCCCTCTGAACTTGTTGACCTCCTTTGAAGTCTAATATCCTCTGAATAGACTTGGAAGATTGCTTCTCCCTACTGGATCCTGAGGGATGAATTCCTATGAACATTGTCTCCCTCTAATCTGACACTACTTGTGTGGCTACCTTCCTCACCATTGGTGGAGCTACCTGCTCCCTTTGAACCTTTTCTACTAGTGGAGCCACCTACCTCACCACTGGTGGATCTACCTACTCCTCCTCATCTACATTTCTACTCCTACTGGTCACAACATGCATAGGTTGGTCCCTCAGGATATAAAATTTCCCCTCTCTAAGTCCAAGACCAATTTTGTGACTGGGTTAGATCATTTGGGCATCCAATAACATTTTTCCATCCTGAAACAACACTTCATATCCCTACTCCTCAATTGTTGAGGCTGACAACACACTCCTAGCACCCTTAGAATATTTTCCACTCGCAACACATCCCCTAAGTCCATTTGGAATACCACTGCTCCAAATACCAATACTACATGTCTAGACCTCATACCAATCTCCTCATACATACCTGAGTCAGACATTTTGAAGCTCGCGAACAAATACTATTACCCTGTCATCTGTCAGTGGTTCCCACTATATAATAACCATGCAATCCTCCAAGGAAAGTATCCTTCTTACTCGAGTCACAACCTTCCAATGAACTTATACCCAAGTCCATCATCCAATTCACCAAAAACTCTCTTTATATATGAACACACTGCAACTAAACATGTATCCTCTCTTTGAACAATCCCGATTTGTAGATGGACACTTAGTATAGTCCACTCTAGACCTCCGCAACTCATATATGCAAGTGTCCTCATCATCTTGGGTCAAATGCCTCACACATTGTCGTACCTCAACAATGTGCAACTCTCCATCCCAATGAAGATTCTATCTTGTCAACCTGACATACACACGAAGACATCTTGTCTGTGCCAAAGCGCCTGAGCTACACCCATTGAAACTCACCATGAAAAGCCACTGGAATTCCATCCACAGGGTTGAAAACATACCACACAACATTCTATTATGATCCGGGCTCTCCACCAATCCACCAAAACTCCCAAATTTCCACACCACTGAGATGCAATAGTCCACAACTCCTCATCTGGACAGTCTAATCCATGTATCAAACTATATACCATCTAACCTGATGCCACCTACAACAACATTGTATCTCCTTCTCAAAGCTAACTCCTCAACATTTCTACAACTCCCTCTCAAATTTGTCTTAATAGAAAAAAAATATGAAACCACTTGTAGCAACTATGTGTCGGAAGATGACCCCCTTCTCTTCAAATCTCAAACTCTGATTCCATGTCAGTTTTCACATGCATATCTATGTGACTAATTTTCATATATGAAAATTTATTCCTAGTGAGCTAACAATAAACGCTATTTGTTATCACTGAACAATTTTACACTGAAAATTATTGACTGAAAATATATGCAGCGGAAACAATAGGATCAGAGATGAATTATCAATACACATGAGACAAAAAAAAATTGTTTTGTAACTTTATCAAATTCAGAAATTCTGAGGGAAAAACCATCCCTCCCAACCAATACAAATCCACCAAAATTTTGAGGACAACCTTGTCCTCCAATAACACATAATATTAAAAAAACAAACCTCAACAAATCCCCGGAAATTTCCTCTTCCCACAAATCTACTGAAAACCACATGTGACCTACTAATGTCACTTGTATTGTTTTTGATGTCAGCATGTACATACCTACTCCTTACCATAAACCCTATATGAATGTATGTAATTTACCTTACTTCAACCCGCATACATACACGACTTTGCCCACAGCATCTCGCGTATATGTGATTCACCTTATTGCAACCCGCATACATACGTGATTCACCTTCTTTCTATTGGAGTTACTTCACAAACACCTAGGATTTTTTTTTCCTAAGGTTTTTCCTATGTTTATTAATAATTATTCAGTCTCCTATATTTTAGGAAGAATATTCCTCTAGGGAGAATATTCTCTTCAGTTTTTACTTCGGTTTGATCAGTTGAGTGGAGTCTAGATGCTACATTGGTATTGTCACCATGCAACATTGAGATCATCACCAGATAATGTGAATTGTCCTTGGGATAATCACCAGAATAATGCATTACTCATGATTCCTTGATCTCCTCCTCACTTTAGTCTATTTCAGTCAGTTAACTGAGGACTGATAGACTAGTTAACTCAACTAGGTGGCAATTCACTCCCATGACTGCCCGAGAGACTAGAATAGGTGGAAGCTAATTCCTATAACTATTGGTGTGTGTCTAGATCACTCTAGCCCACCACTATGGTGCATTTTATTCTCCTCTAGTGTGCATTGGTTGAGTTATACAAAGTATATCATGTGTAAATTATCATTCATTCATTTGGTTCATAAGAATTCTTCCATTCTTTCTCTCCTACTTCTCTTTTCTTCTATTTTCTCTGCAAATGTTTATGTCAATTCCCAACTAGATATATTATGTGCAGGTTCAACACATTTACATGGTATCAAAGCCAATAGACTGCTAGGGAAAATACACACCAAATTATTTTTTCAAGTACCGAAGATTGAAGACAATAGGAAAATAGAATTTCCAAAAGAATTCATTCTTACACCTTACAACTTATTTGCATGGAAGGAGAAGATGATCATGCATCTTTGAAGCAGAGGATTGTACAGGTTAACCATGAACACAAAGTTATAACCAACATCATCCATAGAAAAATCAAAGTATCTAAATCGAATGGATGAAGCATTCAGAACAATATGCAATCTCATTTCCCCTGAACTTCTCTTTCACATATCCTCCTGTAAAACCCCCAATGAAGCCTACACCACCATGCAAGGGAATTTTGGCAAATAGGATGAGATGAGGGGATACATTCTCTAGGTGTAATTTCTCACATTGGATCTAAAAAGATTCGACAATCTCCAATATTTCTTTACCAAATATAAGGATTTGTTGTCGCAACTCAAGGCATGCAGGGTTGACAAATATAAGGAGGAGAAACAAATGGTTCTCACCATTCTCTCCAAACTTGGTCCATAATACTCAGTGTTCATATCCACATTTCATTCAATTATGTTATTCTCCAGATCTACCTAGACAATTCCCTCTCTTGAGGCCTTTATCAAGTCTCTGACACAAGAGAAGAACAAGCTCATCAATATGGGAAAAATCAATGGCCCAAAGGTGCATGCACTTACTGTGCAAGATGGAAGTGGTCATCAATATCATAAATCTAAAGACAAAGACAAAATGAAAGACATGGAAATATGAAGAAGGAAGGGTACTCAAAACCCTTCAATGATGCCTCTGGATCCAAAGGTGGAAAGGGAAGAAAAGGGGAGAAATGCACTTACTGCCATAAAGGATTCCATCTAGAATATGCATGTATGTAGAAACAAATATATCTAATGACCCAAATACTTAAGAAAAACAACCATGGATATGATCACATCCCCGAGGGTGCCAAGAAAAAGAAGCCAAGAGATCAAAATCCCAAGAAAGGCAATTCTAGCCATGCTTTAATTTCCATCAACTCCTTTCTTGATGCTTGGATCATAGATTCATGTGAATCAAACCACATGGATGCCACAAAAGAGGTATATTCTTCATTGTATGAATGCAAAGGTCCTCCTATTCTGATGGGGAAAACTCTCCAGTCGAGGTCACTAGCAAAGGAAGGATTGAACTCACAAATGAAAGCTTCGATAATGTGTTGCACATTCCCAAACTTTTCGTCAATATTCTCTCCTTGTATCAGATGAAAAATTATGGCACTGGAAAGAGATTCATATTCACACCTCATGCAGTGGATATCTATGAAATGAAAACCAATTCTAGGGTTTCTACCGGTGAGTTAAATCATCAATCTAGACTCTACACATTTTCTCAATTTATTGAACCGGATTTTGCATTACTCCTTACCCATGTTGATGAAAGCAGTAGGATATGGCATGAAAGGTTAAGGCATTTAAATTTCAGATATATGCAACAACTTAGCAAGTAGGGAATGGTTAATGGTCTACCTGACATCCACTTCTCCAAACGAATTTGTGAGGAATGTGTTCTTGGAAAACACCCTCGAGAGAAATTCGACAAAGGAAAGAATCAGAGAGATTCCTCTCCTTTAGATATGATCCATAGTGACCTCATGGGCCCTTTTCCGCATCCATCAATCAACAAATAAAGGTATGTGCTCATTTTTTTTTATTATTTCTGACGCTTCACATGTATTTTCTTTCTCATGCAAAAATCAGAGGTCTTTCAACACCTCAAATATTTCAAAGCCCTTGTTGAGACACAATAAAGAAATAAAATCAAAATCCTCTTAACTGATAATGGGAGAGAGTATTTCAACCATGAGATCCAAAATATTTTTCATGAGGCATGGATTTAGTTGTAGCACATGGTTCCCTATAATCCACAACAAAACAGAGTTGTTGAGCGAAAAAATGGATCTCTAAAAGAGATGGCATCTTGCATGCTACATGCAAAGTCACTTCCACAGAGATTATGGGATGAAGCACTTAATTGTGAAACCTAAATCCAAAACAAATCTCCCCATAGATCTGTCAAGGATAAAACCCCTACGATATTTGGAATGGACTCAAATCGGAAGTGAACCACTTCTGTATTTTTGGTTTACATGCATGGGCCAAATTCCCTATGAAAAGAGGAAGGAACTTGATCCACAGAGCACAAAGTGTATATTTGTTGGATACCCTGACGATGTGAAGGGATACAGACTCATTTATCTTTCCTCGAACCATATCATCATTGAGCATAGTATCCAATTCAAACAAAGTGTCTCACATGTACCTAAACAACCACATGTAGATACTTTTGTTCTTCCACCTGTCATAGATAATGAGCATGCACATGTTGATTCTTCTTTAGATGAGAGTTATGATTCAGAGGATGCAGATGATCCAGATACAGATTCATTATAGTCATATGCAGAGTTAGTGCATGTAGATGCAGATGTAGAGCCACAGTTGATGCCTAAGTGGGCTTAGACTACTCTTCAATATGTAGCGGATATTATTGGGGATCTAGCTGATACTAGGAGGACTCGATATGATTTTGAGGAGCCTCCTCTTGCACTCATTGCCACTAAACCATTGCCACCAAGGCATATTTTCTTGGTTTAGTATTGAGATCCACAGTCTTATGGAAAGGCTACTGGAAATCCCTTTTGGGAATCCACCATGAAGGAGGAGTACAACTCCCTCCTTGAGAACTAGACTTGGGATCTAGTTCCCCTTCCTTCTGGAAGGAAAATTGTGAGGTGAAGATGGGTCTACAAGACCAAGAGCGCAGCAGATGGATAGATTAGCATATACAAAGCCAGGCTAGTTTCCAAAGTCTTTCAGCTAGTGTATGTCATTGACTATGATGAGACCTTCGCTCCAGTAGCGAAGATGGATTCCATACGTTTGGAACTTGCCATTGCAATAGCCAAGGGATGAGAATTCCATCATATGGAATTGAATAGTGCATTTATTCATGGTGATCTCTCTGAGGAGATCTATATGGAGAATCCCCAGGGATTTATGTAGAATTCATCTTTGGTCTGTCGACTAAATAAATCTCTTTATGACCTAAAACAGGGTTTGAGGGCATGGTATGCCAAAATGGACTCCTACCTATTGTCACAGAACTTTGTCCATTCTAAATTAGACTCAAATGTTTACATGCTCAGGAGGACTGATTCACTTCTACTCTTAGTTATGTATGTTGATGATTTATTGATCATCGTTTGCTTGACTTCAATGAGTGCTTCATTCAAGATAATTCTACATGACAGGTTCTTGATGATGGACATGGGTCCTCTACACTTTTTCCTTGGACTCAAGATCAGTCAGGATGCATCAAGAATCAAACTTTCTCAGGCCGAGTATGCACGAGATCTCCATGAGATATTTCACATGACAGAATGCAAGTCTTCCCCGACTCCTTTTCTATCAGGAGAACGACTTGAGGATGGTGGGGACATTCCACTAGTTGACAACACACTATACAGATAGCTAGTGGGGAGCTTGTTGTTCTCACACACTCCAGACCAGACCTCTCCTATGCAGTTGGAGAAGTCTCCAGGTTCATGCAGGAGCCACATAAGCTACATTGGAAGGCTGGAAAGCATATTATTCAATATGTATAGGGAATCATCACCTTTGGGATTCAATATGCAAAAAAATCTACATTAGACCTCATCAGGTTCATTGATTCTGACTAGGATGGCGATATCATTGATCATAAGTCCAGATCTGGTTACTCACTCGATCTTGGTTTCGGGCCTATTTTTTGGTCGAGCAAGAAGGAGGCCACTATTTCTCTATCTTCAATCGAAGCAGAGTACAGAGGGGTAGTTAACATAACCATTCATGTTATGTGCCTACAACATTTTCTCATTGAGTTGGGAATTCAGTTCATGGGTCGATCGTCATCTGGTGTGACAACCAGAGCACTCTGAAATTCTGCAGAGATCCAATTCAGAGGTAGCGGACGAAGCACATCAAGATCCACATGTACTACATCTAGGACTTAGTACACGAGGGGATCATTGACTTGAAGTTTTTTCCTTCAACAAAACAGATTGTAGACATCTTCACCAAGACCTTCACTGAGTAGAAGTTCCATTATCTGTGAAGTCGTCTTGGAGTGAAGGACACACTTTCCTAACAACTGTCAGTTCTTCTTTTTACATAAATTGTACTTTGAGAGGGGGGGGGGGGGGGGGGGGTTCCATGAGTTTTTCTCTCTTTCCTCACTTTATTTTAGTGTATATTTTGTATTTGGGTACCTAACATGGCCTCGTTGTCGAGACCCATTCTTTATTTTCACCATAGTGATGTTCAGGGGGGTGTTGGAGTTACTTCACACACACCTAGGATTTATTTTTCCCAAGGTTTTTCCTATTCTTATTAGTCATTATTCAATCTCCTATATTTTAGGAAGAATATTTCTCTAGGGAGAATATTCTCGTCAGTTTTCACTTCAGTTTGATCAATTGAGTGGAGTCTAGATGCTACATTGGTATTGTAATAATGCAACATTGGGATCATCACCGGCTAATGCGCATTTTCCTTGGAATCATCACCAGACTAGCGCATTACTGATGATTCCCTGATCTCCTCCTCACTTCACTTTGTTTCAGTCAGTTAACTGAAGACTGATAAACTAGTTAACTTAGCTAGGTGGAAATTCACTCCCGTAACTGCTCGAGAGACTAGACTATGTGGCAGATTACTCCCATAAATGTTGGTGTGTGTCCAGATCACTCTAGAACACCATTATGGCACATTGGCTTCTCCTCCAGTGCGTATTGGTTGAGTTATATAGAGTATATCATGTGTAAATTATCATTCATTCATTTGGTTAATGAGAATTCTTCCATTCTTTCTCTCCTGCTTCTCTTTTCTTCTATTTTATCTGCAACTATGTATGTCAATTCCCAGCTAGATATATTATGTGTAGGTTCAACACATTTACACTTTCAACCCACGTAGATATGTGATTCACCTTCTTGAAAATGGAATACATACATGATTGTTCCCACTGCAACCCATGTACATGTACGAAAACTTTTGTATGAACCGCTTGGTTTCGTCCTTCCTAGGCCATATTTTCCATAGTTACAAACATTCCTTTGTTGAGATCACCAAGCTCCTTGGAACAAGTGAAGTCTTACTTATTCCAACTCCATCATGTCTCCACACTCTCTACACAATATGAAATGTCACGATGACTGTTGGTGTATAAATATGTTCAATATATATCTTACACTCATTTAAATGTCCATCTAGGATTCGTAATCAAAATATTTGTTACACTATATGTGCTAAGAACAGGTAACCTACCTAAGTATGTTGCATACAGGAAATAATTAATAACATAAAAACTTTGTTTCTAAGATCTCTAAATACTTCAAACACTATTGAACTTAGAAGAGAAAATTGATAATGAGACTTCTTCACACAAACAACCAATCAAAAAGGATTCTATCCTAGAGAAACAAGTCTATTCATTCCAAGTTCATGAATCAAAGAGACAAACTTGAGAAGCTTGTCTCCTGTAGCAATCAAAACAGTAAATAGCAATCAACTCCAATCACTCTTGAAATCAAAATCAATTCCAACTTCATGCAATTCAAAGAAACCAGTACAAGGAACATTCAGCATAACTGAGCGACTTCATTACTGAGCATGAAGATGAGATATAAAGTATTTTGGTTCATTGATGTACTAAATATACTGCAATCATAAACTCAAGATATCAATCCCACACTTGAAATAATTAAATGGCCATCTCCAACATTTGAGAATGAAATATCTATTCGATCTAGCACTTGATTGTTCACACCAATCCAGAAACAATTAACTCAATACTGAACTCTGAGGTTTTCTCTCTTTCCTCACTTTATTTCAGTGTATCTTTTGTATTTGGGTACCTAACATGGCCTCGTTGTCGAGACCCATTCTTTATTTTCACCATAGTGATGTTTAGGGGGGGTGTTGGAGTTACTTCACACACACCTAGGATTTCTTTTTCCTAAGGTTTTTCCTATTCTTATTAGTCATTATTCAATCTCCTATATTTTAGGAATAATATTTCTCTAGGGAGAATATTCTCTTCAGTTTTCACTTCAGTTTGATCAGTTGAGTGGAGTCTAGATGCTACATTGGTATTGTAATAATGAAACATTGGGATCATCACCGGTTAATGCACATTGTCCTTGGGATCATCACCAGAATAGCGCATTACTGATGATTCCCTAATCTCCTCCTCACTTCACTTTGTTTCAGTCAGTTAACTAAATACTGATAGACTAGTTAACTTAGCTAGGTGGAAATTCACTCCCGTAACTACTCGAGAGACTAGACTATGTGGCAAGTTACTCCCATAAATGTTGGTGTGTGTCCAGATCACTCTAGAACACCATTATGGAACATTAGCTTCTCCTCCAGTGCGTATTGGTTGAGTTATACAGAGTATATCATGTGTAAATTATCATTCATTCATTTGGTTAATGAGAATTCTTCCATTCTTTCTCTCCTGCTTTTCTTTTCTTCTATTTTATCTGCAACTATGTATGTCAATTCCCAGCTAGATATATTATGTGCAGGTTCAACACATTTACACTTTCAACCCACGTAGATATGCGATTCACCTTCTTGAAAATGGCATACATACATGATTGTTCCCACTGCAACCCAAGGTCATGTACAAAAACATGTACGAAAACTTTTGTATGAACCGCTTGGTTTCGTCCTTCCTAGGCCATATTTTCCATAGTTACAAACATTCCTTTGCTGAGATCACCAAGATCCTTGGCACAACTGAAGTCTTACTTATTCCAACTCCATCATGTCTCCACACTCTCTACACAATATGAAATGTCACGATGACTGTTGGTGTATAAATATGTTCAAAATATATCTTACACTCATTTAAATGTCAATCCAGGATTCGTAATCAAAATATTTGTTACACTATATGTGTTGAGAACAGGTAACCTACCTAAGTATGTTGCATACAGGAAATAATTAATAACATAAAAACTTTGTTTCTAAGATCTCTAAATACTTAAAACACTCTTGAACTTAGAAGAGAAAACTGATAATGAGACTTCTTCACACAAACAACCAATCAAAAAGGATTCTATCCTAGAGAAACAAGTCTATTCATTCCAAGTTCATGAATCAAAGAGACGAACTTGAGAAGCTTGTCTCCTGTAGTAATCAAAACAGTGAATAGCAATCAACTCCAATCACTCTTGAAATCAAAATCAATTCCAACTTCATGCAATTCAAAGAAACCAGTACAAGGAACATTCAGCATAACTGAGCGACTTCATTACTGAGCATGAAGATGGGATAAAAAGTATTTTGGTTCATTGATGTACTAAATATACTGCAATCATAAACTCAAGATATCAATCCCACACTTGAAATAATTAAATGGCCATATCCAACATTTGAGAATGAAATATCTATTCGATCTAGCACCTGATTGTTCACACCAATCCAGAAACAATTAACTCAATACTGAACTCTGAAAATAGATTAAAGATCATTAACACACACTACTGTAAAATACTCACACAATCACACAAAACATATATAGGGAGGTTTACCTTGGTTGGGGAGGTGGGCCCTTGCCGAATCAACAAGGAACCTCTTAAGAAAGTAACAGACTAAAATGTTTCACTCACACTCAAGAATTGACATAATAGATCTTTTTCATTAATTCAACTAGTAAATTGGATCAACAGTTCTTCACTTCATACATAGGAACAATATGTATTATCTGGTTCTTATAACAACCTTCATTACATTCCTTATTATCCACACTATCACCTATACAGTATTCCTTATATATATAAGGTAAAATGATACTACCAATATCTATGGATAAGTACTAAACAGTTTTAAAGATATTACACTTGATATTTACATTGAATCTCTAGGAATAGACTCCATCCTCAGGACACGAAGTGCATGAGTGATGGAGTCTCTCATAATCTGGAAAATTGATTTGGGAGCTTCTGTTCAAATGCCTTCTCGAAATCTTCATCATTATACTGGTCCAACTGGTGCCTGCTGGAAACAAAGGTTTTGGTACTGGAATACACACAGTCACGAATCTGAGTACCAGAATGGATGCAAAGCAGACAGTACCGGAATTGCGCATGACTTGGTACTGGAATGGATTTGGAGCGGATAGTACCGGATCAAAACTACCTTAGGTACCAGAACGGATTTGGTATTGGATTTCACAATGACTGTTAGTACCGGAATAGCGCAAGTACCGAATAGGTTGCTCACGAGTCAAACCATTAAGACTATAGAAAATAAAACACTTTAATCAAATTAATTCAAGAAAGTTAAACAAAACATGCTTTAAATCATCAATTACCTCTTGTGACCATGAACAAGACTATTAGGTATGTGTTTGAGAGGAAATAGTCAAGTATAGGCTTATAACATAGGAAAAAAGGCTCGGATACAAGGTAAGGGAGGGCATTATACATGTCAAAACAAAGACTCAACATTTCCCCCATGCTGAAGGTGTTGCATGTCCTCATGCAACGTCATCAAGAAATGATCCCCAAAAACTTTTTGCAAAATTGAATCCTTTTATGTCATTTCTCAGGTTGCAGGATGTTAAAATCAAAAAATTCACTTTTTAATTCCTTCTTAATTACCCTAGTGTACTGGATCAATCGCAAAACCTTGTTTAGTTTGGCAGAGACCTTTGCATGTTTTTCTTTCAATTGTGCATTCTCTGCCTTGATATGCCTGTCCAATACTTTGTATTCTTCAACTTCTTGCTTCAGCCCCTCAATCTTTGCTATCAGTTTTTGTTTTTTCAAAGACTTTTTTGGGCTAGATGTGGTTGCCTCCTGAGCTACCTCCTCTTGGGCTTATTTTTATTTCCTCAACCCCCTCAAAGTCTCTATTACCAATCCTTCTGTCTCACTTACTGTTACCAACCCTTCTGCTTCACTCACTATAGCTCCACAGCCACTTCCTTTCTCTGGAGAAGTCAGAATATCCATTGGTTCCCTTTGAAGAGAAGGTATATTTGGAACTATCACCTGCTTGGCCATGCTTCTGGTAGTCCTTCGTATTGGGAGAGTGGCCTCTTTAGACTTGCTAACAGGGGTATAAATTTCCTCAAACAACTTCCTCTTCTTTATTTTAATAACGGTGGTGGGTCTAGACACTTGTTTCTCCTGTGTCGTTTTGACTTTCATCTTGAGGTCCCGAGTTGTGAATTCTGGAGTCTGATTTTGCTAACCAGCCCTTATTTCTATCTTGGAAGATTGAGGCATAGGTTCTAGAATTTTTTCCCTTTGTGCCTTCTCCTTTTCGAGCTTCTTTTTGTTTCTTCTTATCACCTTAATAGTTTCTTTCAATTCGCCAACCGGTTTATGGGAAGAACGAGTAACTACCTCAGGGATGTTTTCCAATTCTTTAATGGATTCTGGAGGGGGTTTGATGGCTGCTTCATGTAAAATATCTTGTTGATCTGTCTCTTCCTTCTTTCATTTCTTACTTTGTGATAGATGATCTTTAGGACGTAGGACTAAACCAGGTGCTTTAGACTGTGAAGACTTTCTCTTGTTCTGAATGTTGAGGTCAGGGGTCTTCACTACTTGGCTGAATGGTTCTAATGACACCTCCATGATTTCTTCAGGAACACTATATGATCATCCTCCAAGATCAGAGTCTTCCTTTTGTCTTTTGTCTTTTTGAATCGAGGTAGGACTTATTTTCTGGGATTGGATGGCTTTCTTCTTCCTCAATGTAGTAGGTTCCCCTACAACAGACTTTTTTGTCACTGATTTCTCAATGGGCTGGGATGAGCTGGGCATAACAATGTCTTATTTTCCTCCTAATGCCTTACTTATATCTTCCTTTTCCCTCTTTCTTGAACCCTCACTGCGTATCCCTATCTCTTGTGTTTCAACAATTTTGGATATTCTTTCTTGAGAGAAATTATGTTGGAGTAATTGCTTCCAACTACCACCTTGTGTCTTCAAAGCATGAACAAACAGAAGTTTTATTAAACCATGGTGATGAAGGCTAGTTTTGGGTTTCTTGGAAATTGACCTCACCCCTCTCACCATATTCTTTAAACTCATCCACAGGAAGTGAGGAAAATCGATTTGTGGTCCTCCCTCAAAATGTGATAAAATCTTCAAATGATAAATGAAGGTTACTGCATACCTTCCTTCGTAGGTGAGGAATTTCTGTAGACTTGTGAGCATCGCCCAATATTTCTCCTTGACATAGCTTCGAGGGACACCCTTGGTCGAATTGGGGTCTTGATGTTCTGATTTGAGGAATTTCTGACATAGTTTCCTATCAACGATCACCCTCTTGAAGTATTTTTCTCCAGCCATAGGAAGTCTTGTAGCTTCTACTATAGTGGCTTCTGTAATTGTTAGCTTCATGTCTCCAAACTACACACTTTCTCCATCATATGTCTGTGTGAAGGCAAGAGAAATTCCCTCATGATGGCCTTTAAACTTTTCTAGAAATGGCACCCATGTTGCTCATTCATACTTTTCTTTGCAAGCCTGATATTTTGTTGTTTCCCTGTACAATTGAAATATGGGCTCATGCCTATCGACCCCCATGCTAGCCCAAAAAATTCTCTCGGCAAATGAGTCATGGATAGAGGATCAGGGGTTGAGTACTGGATAAACGTAGACTGTGATAGAGTACCGGACGGGGAAAAGCATGCAAGGAATACGAAGGCACGAGATGTTTGTAGGTGGTGTGACAGCAACAGTAAATAATGCTCATCTGGATGGCAGAGCCATATAGAGGAGCGTATATAAATGGAAGTGTATATTACAACGATCACATCGATAACCATGATGGTATGGTGAGGCAAGTCATATCCACTAACGACTTATAGAATCGTGGGAAAATTGGCATCAGATAATATTCACGGAAAGGTGTGGTCATTATGATTGGGACTCATGAGTGTGAAATCGGTTGGGATCATTATTTGAGATGCTTAGAGATGTGGTTTGTGTCACTTCATGTAGTACGATAGTGAATCATAAGTCTATGGCATTTATTTACCGGACAGATAGAAGGAGTATGAGTTTGATCTAGTAAGAGACATAATGACTTTACACTCTTAATATTCAAGGAATAAGGGCATCTTCTTCTTATGGAAATGTGGTCGAGGCTTTTATAAAATTTCGTGAAAGGGGGTATGTCATGATCCGAGAGAAACTAGATGTTTTAAATGCATATTTTGTCTAATTCCTTTTAATAAAACGAAAAAAATGTTGAATCTGTATGTCCTAGCACTAATAATTGAGAAACAACTTGGAAGTATGATGAGAGTTACCAGTCACATCCTTACCAGTACTGGATCATCTGTGTACAGAGTTGAAATTAGTATAGGATCATCTGAGTACCGAATTACCTGAGTGCTGGATTTTTTGAGTACCGGATCACATGTGTGTAGAGTTTGTAATTAGTACCAGAATAACGCAGGGTCCCTTCTTTAATACCGAATGGGGTTTAGTATCGAATAAGCATAGCGCAGTGATGACCATTGGTACTAGATAAGAACAGAGATGAACCTTGTTTTCTGGTGCTTGAAATATTTTTTACACAGATTCTGGTGGCAGTGACTTGTAGAAATAGTTGGTCTTCTGTGATCAGATTCGATTGAAAAACCATGTAGATACCAAAACTTAGGAGTTCTGAGTTTGTAGAGGAATAACACAAGAAGAGATCTGTAATAGGAGGGTATTCTGGAAATTAGATGACTAGTGGTTGAGATTATATAACCATTTTCTTTTGGAACCAAGGTGATCATAGATCATGATGGAATTTCCTCTTTATTACAAAAATAACAATAATAATCCTAACTACTAATTTTCTGTGGATTTTTATTGAGCCCAGATTAGTTAATGCTCACCGGTATTTTCAATTTCACATAGTCTGAAAAACTTAAAGGAAACTCTTTATACTGTCCCATGGATTTTTCTCGAGCCTGGGCCAATTCATGCTTGTTGTTGTTTTCAATTTTAAAGACTCTGAAAAACTTAAAGGAAACTCTTTATACTGTCCCATGGATTTTTCTCGATCCTGGGCTAGTTCCTGCTCGTCGGTGTTTTCAATTTTAAGGAGTCTAAAAAACTTAAAGAAGACTCCATCTGGTAAATGTCCTCCTTATTCGTTTATCTACATGGGAACAAAACCAACTTTTTTTTGTTTTTGTTAGTTATATCAGAAAAATAAAAGAGAAAATTGATCTAATGACACACCTATGTACAGAAAATGAATTTATACAATTGAACTTACTGTGGTAGGTCAACAGGAGGAGAAACCCTCTTGCTTACTAGTTGCATTTCGGAACTCTGAAGAACATTTTTAACAAAATCCTCTTTTGACATAGGCTTATGATACACCTTCAGATGATGCCCATTTATGACAAAGGAAGTCTGATTCTCATCAATGGTATTTATCCTTACTGAACCATTGTCATAAGTTGTATCAACCTCATAAGGTCCCAACCATCTAGTAGACAATTTACCCTTAAATTTTTTAATCTACTATCATATAGAAGGGCCCAAACTCCTGACTGAAAGGACTTCTTTTTTATGTACTTTCCGTGTCATTTGGTCCTTTTCTCTTGTATCAGGGGGGTTCTTTGTAGAACATCTTGTCTTATCTCATCAATCTCATTTAATTGTAATAGACTTTGTTTTTTAGCTTCGTTCAGATCCATCCCTCATTGTATGGTAGTTCTGAAGGTTTTTACTTGAAACTTTATGAGCAGTAGTAACTGCTTCCCATACACCAACTCATAAGGTTTGTGGCCTGTTGTATTTCTCCAAGATGTCCTGTAGGCCAACAAGGCCTCAGGAAACCTATCAGCCCAGTCTTTGTGATGTAGCTGAACAGTCTTAGTGAGGATGGCCTCTATCACTTTGTTGGTTGACTCCACTTGGCCATTGTCTTGGGGTTGATAGGGTGAAGACTTTATTTTTTTGATCCTGTACTATTCAGTAAGAGCATTGACCAAATTTGAGATGAATTGTGTCCCTTGGTCAGTGACTATTTCCCGAGGTAGCCCAAAACGAGTGAAAATTTCCTCAAAGATAAAGTCTACAATAGATTGTTCATTGGCTGAATACAAATCCTTGTCTTCTGCCCATTTTGTTACATAGTCTGTGCAGACTAAGATGTATGTTTTCCTGCGGGACATGGGATTGATAGGTCCTACAAAATCTAATGCCCATTTTTCAAATGGTTTGATCACTACTTGGGCTTGGAGCGACATTTCTTCGACTGTTGTAGGTTTTCTCATTCTTTGGAAATCATCGCAGTTGGCCACGCATTTCTTTTCATCTTTGAAGATGGCTGGCCAATAATTGCTAGACTGTAGAATCTTGTATGTTGTCCTTTTATCAGCAAAATGGCCTCCACAATGTTATAGGATAAATCCGTAAGTGCGGACACAAACCTATCTCCCTAGATCCACCTGGATCTAGAACAAATCAAGACAGAGTAATACTCTTTCCCTAGATTTAGACTATTGAATGAACTAGGAGGTAATGATCATGATCATACCTTGTGATCGCTTCCTTGGGTCTTTGTTGTACCAGCTTCGCTCCAATTCTCTTGCACAGTCCAGACCAAGACAACTCAAACCAATCGAAGTGAAAACAACTTAATATATTCAACAGTTAATCTATGCATATGATCAAGGAATTATGCAATAAAGTAAACTCATGTTTATGGGAAAGGGACATATTATTGTATTATATTGATAGAAATCAAAGCTTACAACCTGAGCCTTGATGTTGCAAACCTCCTTTCAATGGCCCTTAGCTCTGACACACACACTTGCTCACTTGTATGAAGAAGATCAACCACCTTTGATAACCTTGTTGGAGTTCTTTAGTTGCTGTAGCATCAGTCCTTCACACAATCTTTCACAAATTCTCCAATGTCTTCTTAACCTTGTTTGCTTCTAACCTTTTCCATGAGAATCCTCTCAATATATAGGAGGAAATGAATTAGTTACTTAGATAGGAATGATCCCAAGATATCAGGAAATCCAGTACTTAGACAACCATTCAAATGCCATCTCATCTTTCTAGAAGATTCCCTTATAGAAGGTTCGATAATTCATCCTTTTTCCCTTCTTTAGAAAGTGTTCGCACCCTAACAGTTAGGCACAGTGCGAACTTCTCGCATCCTGGCTTAAGGTAGCCTGTGAGAATCATCCATTCTCGCAGGAAAATGTATAGGTAGCCTGCGAACCTTCCTCAAAACTGTGATTTCTGGAGAAAGATGAAGGTAACTCTTCTCAGGAAAAGATTCTAATGAAGAGCCTGATTACACCATCTATAACACATCATCATGATGACCAAAATCATGGGTAACAGAATTCCCCCCAAAGTCTGAGATTGGAACGAGTGACAGTCGATGGACATTGTAAGCTGCATATGTGTGTCAAGAACTAGGAGCACATCTAATCAGAGACCTGCAAACAATCAAGCATCGACAGAGTATCATATATATCAATTCTGAGGTAGGCATTCCCATACTCATATCATAGACTGATGACATTGTAGACATGGGTCATGGCCACCAATCATACACTGTGGATCCATGCCATCAAAATATAGCATAGCCATCGAAATACACTGTGGATCTATGAGAAAATTTTCACATCAAGACGACATAGCCATGAAACATACACTGTGGATCTATGTGTCGCAAATTATACATACTCCATCGCAACCTAGATCACAAAGATAATATCCAGGGTCTTCAATCTCGCCGCCCAAAGTATGAATCTAACCATGTGATTACATGTGTTGAAGTCGAACATGGTAGAAACCACTTGACTACCAGTCATTGATAAAACCATTAACAAGTGCGAGGGAAATCACCATTGATGTCAATGACTCCCAAGGTACCATAGCACAATCCATTGAATGTGAATAAATGATTTGATGTCGAACATCCAATGAAATCTCTCGATCAGGGGTCAATGATGTAAACCCACTGTCGAAAGTGAGGAAACTTGCCATTGAGGCATGCAAGCTCCAAGGTACTAAATAACTTCTAAGTTTTGATTCTGGATAATGAGATGAAGTCGACGGAACAAAACTCGTCACAGGAGGGCCTTGATGTATCCCCCATCAATGACATGAAATGAGTAACATAGTTTGAAGGTGAAACAGAGCACTTTTCAAATTGAACTGGACACAGGGAAGGCCGACTCAGAGAGAATGGACAACTGCAGATGGCCGACTCAATATAGGTTTTAGGTGGACTTCTCTTGAACATATGAATGACACGACCAATGATTTGGCAACATTAACTAAAAGAAGACACATGAAATGATCTTGTAGTAAATCGAATGAGAGACAAATGGATTTCCCAAACCGGCTTTAAATGATGAATAGGGGGTGTTATGTTCAAGAGCGACACTTACTACCAATCAATACAAAGATGAAACATATCCCTTTCCCAAATTTTCCCCCACCATTTCTGGCAAGTACCTCTTTATTTTTACGCAAGCTTGAAGA